>JAWWEM010000054.1:1957977-1981883 GCA_035582935.1 Ormyrus thymus | reverse complement strand
AATCAGCGAACCAATCACGTCGCTGTTTCAGAGGCTTCACAACATTCGGCCATCTCTTTTTTAAGAGAGGATTAAAATATCATTTTGTCCAATTTTTTAAATTTAACTAATAATGTTAACTCCCACTAAAGAAAATGCAACATTTATTATAAATGAATGTTATGTTAATTAATAAGATTAGACAATGCATCAGTGAATAAACAAACATTTGTCAGAATGCCATATATTGTCTCGAATTGTTCAAGGTCTTCGATATTTCATGTATTAAATCTTACATAAGACTTTACGCGAGAAGATGCAGCTATTATTTGCCATGGTATAAAGTGGCGATGTATATGCAAACCTTGAATTACGAACAATTATTAGGACATCAATTAGACAAATTTAAAAAATTAAGTTGTTTCTTCTGAAATAAGCTTTAATTTTCAATTCTCATCAATCAAAAATGTTTAAATTATTATTGATTTAATAATGTAATGATCAGTTGCAAGACATTTCCTTTCCACAAAAGTTCATCAAAACAATTCAATTTCTTAAATCATGGCTCAAAAAATGATAACTTTTTTGTAACTTTAAATCATGATTTTAAAATAAAAATATGAAGGAAGCCATTCAATCTTAGACTCAATTTTTGAAAAATTACGAACTTTTTTTAGTTAAAGTCTAAGAAAAATTCGCGTTAAATCCCTTATGATGGTGAGCTTAAATCATATCGATTGATAAAAAAGGTAACGGGAAATCTTTGCTTGTTCAAAAGTTATAGCCAAATAAAGATTTGCAATGAACATTAAATTTAGTAAAAATAAAATTTGTGAAAATTCATTAATGCAATTTTAGTTTGTATTTATTGTAAATTTTCGTTTGGCTATAATTTTTTAACAAATAATGTTTTTCTCAGCCTGTAGGATCTAATCTCAACTTCCAAGTGATTTAATTAGAAAACTCTACAAATTAATTAATTATTGTAAGTTATATAGTATAAGTAATTGAACAAAGACTTTACATATATCTTATATAAAAGAGCGGATAACTAAAAAAATCAAGCGTTAGGCTGAATGGACGTTGTTTTATATTTTTATATTAGAGATAACATAGATATCCCAAAGCTACAATAAAGTTTATGATTCAAATATATGAGACTCTTTTTCTCAAAAAGATATATTTGAAAATATATCGACTGTAAATATTCTTTGCACATATTGTCAGATTATTTTCAATTTTGAAATATATTTTTCTAAATAAATTGTCATTTACGTCCTCATAATTTAAAATAGACAGCTATTCAAATTTTCTAACATTAAAATAGCCTCAGCTAAACATCGTCGCATGCCTTACTATAATAGAATACTTAGGAGATAAATCCTGGTATTTGAACTCTGCGTTCGAATTCCAGCATGTCTGCATTCTGTAAAGTCCGCAAGTCTTAATGAGAATCTTATTTCTGTACTGTAATATTTATATCTTTGACCCCACAGATTTTGAGCATGAGGTAAAGTGCCTAAGAAAATGGCTGCGCGAAATGGAAGCTCGCTTACAACCCCTCAACTTTCGCGTGGACTGGAACAGAACGGAAATTGAAGAAAAGGCAATGGAACACATGGTAAGTTTTTAAAAATACTGTACTCTGCTAAAATTTTATAAAAAATAAAAAAACTGCTGTGATCTACCGTTATTTGGCGATATTCTTGGTATTACCAGGTAAGTTAGTTTTCTACAGTATCTGTTGTAGATAATACTTTATATGTACTCTCTGTGATGATCAGAGTCGATATTATGAATGAAAGTTCATTCGTGGGATTATAGTTAGATGGCATTACATACAGCCATTTCTAGATTTTTATAAAATATACTCATCTACAAAAAAGTTAATAAAAATACATACTAAATTATTTTCTTATTATCGCTTTTAGTATTAAACTTAAATATTAATTTTATTTTAATTTTAAAAAATAAAGTAGTTTGAAAAATTCTTGACTGTCCAATTTGTCATACAGCATTTTTTGTAAAACCATTTTTTTTCCTATTTTATGTATTATTCCTATAACTCCTAATTTATATACCATTTTTAAAGGCGTGTAATTTAAAAAAATTCTACATTATTGTGAATATATTAATTTTATATTTATTTTACAAACTCTCAATTTAATGTGTAAATATTTTATTGATTTTATTCAGATATTTAACTTTTAAAACGATAAATTGGGATGAAATTAAAAAAAGTTTTAAACCATGTGTTTAATTAACAATTTTTTAGTATATTCTTCTTGGGGTACTTTAACAGTTAATTATATCACTCCTTTTTAAACTCAATTTTATGGATATAAATAAGTACACTTAGTAAGTAGCTTTTATCACGCATGTGCACCGAGCTACATTTTAATACTTAACGTATTTCATTCGAATATTATTTTAGAGTGTTCTAAATTACTCACTACAATTGAAGTTCACATTTTATAAGGTATATGCCAAAGTAACACATTGAAAATATTAAGTTTATTTGAGCGCAGTACTAAAAAAACTCAAAGACAATCTTCCAGCAAGTAAAATTAAACTCTGAATGTCATCTGTCAAGTGTTTCCTATTTTTTATTTCTTTGAAAACATATTCTTCGTAATGCAATGGTCGACTCTCTCTTTCTCTCTCCAAAAGAAGCGTTTCCAACTACATGTATAAATAAACCGACTTCATGAATCTAATTCTAAACTGAACTTAAACGTGCCTACACGTGTAACTAGCTTATTTAACATTGCCTTAATTGAATATTGTCCTTTCTGGTTTTTAACAAAATCTAATTGATTAAAATATTTTATTATTGTTTTTATTACATTTGAACGTTTGAAAAAAGTTGAAAGGATTTTAAAATGCAATAATTACAAACTGCGTAGAATAAATTAGTAACGCATATAATATTGCATAACATAAATTAATAATTTTTTTCCTTATTCATGTATCTATTAAACAAGTGCTACATTTGTATGTGTGTATTTACGTCATTTAAGATATTAAAAAAAAAAATGTGCTTTTACGTAAGTTCGAATTTCGAAGTTTATAATTAACAATTTAAAAGAACAATGATAATTTATAGAGAATCTATAGTTGCCCACTCAAAATTAAACTTTTAATAAGTCATTCTTACGTCAGCAAAATACTGTACAAGATATAGACAACTTAGTCAATTTAAATTTTTACGTAACCTTAATTACAAATGAAACTTCTGTAAAATTAAACAATTGCTAATTATGTCATTAAATGAACTTAAAATGTAAAAAAATAAATACTGTCCTTAGCAGATTAGCATTCGAAATAATTTTATCGCCATCGCGAGTAGCGTCGAATAATGTTCCCTGTCATGTTCGTGCGTGCAGCTCATAAATAAGGCGGTTACAACTCGCTCATAATAATTTCGATTGCTCTGTACTTTGTTGCCGATGACATAACAAAAACAAGTTGCAAGCCTTGTAAAAAGAAGATTGCACAGGAATGCAATGCGTTATTAATTCAGATGAAAATCAAATTTTTTACTCCTGCTAGAACTGCTTTGAACTTTCACTGAGGAATCATCAATTTTATAACTTCAATTGACAGTTACATGCTCACGTTACAGATTCTGTATAATAAAAAATTAAATCTTAACACGTTCTGACGTACATTAAAATAAAAATGAAAATCTTTCTTTATGCAAAAAGGTACACAATTTTAAATTTAAAAGAATTTTTAGTACCTAATATTAATGAACTAAAAATGGAAGTATTACAGATTATTATTTTTTATATTATTAAGGGGCCACTTAATTATTAGGCGCTAAGACCAATTTTTTAATGCTATTTGTAAATAACTGGAGAAAAATTACCATTTTTGATGGCAATCGAGGGACGGATTCGAATTATGGCAAATTTTACAATAATAATAGAAAAAATTAATATTCTGAATTGAAAGATTATTATTACTGTTTTAAAATTTATTATGTTACATTGTAAAGATTCTGATTTAGTAAATGTTGCCATGGGTTATAAGAAATTTTACTATCTAAAATATGTTTGTAAATTCTACCCCAATTTTTTTTTATTTTTCAGTACAAGCAATTGTGAAAACATTAATAATAATTTATATATCATAAAAAAAAACTAACTAGCGTAATCTCCGTCCTCGTTCTCTGCAATATGAATACAGGCTTCCACGTAAAAGTGCTAAAACTACAATGTAAAGCTAAACAAGTCAGCTCTAATTAACCTATAGACAGCAGAACCGGCTCAGGCGACACTGGAAAACGAGCTTAGCCGGATCGCGTCGTCTCACCGAGAGTAGGCTCAAAAAGCGCCTGCCGCCCGGGTAAAAAGGCTCCGCGCGCGCACCGCTTCTCCCGCGCGCTCCCGGCTTTTCCATATAAATCGCGGATGAAAAAAAAAGCGCGCGGAGCACGCGTGGGCACGCCCCGCGCAGGCGCGTCTTTATCCGCGCGATCTCGATTTGGCCGGCCGGCAAACCAGTTTACCGGCGGTCGGGACTTCCACGGGGTTCGTCATCTCGATTAACCTGTCATCGTTTGTAGGAAGCCGGGGAAAAAGCGATGGGCAGCATTGCGCAGAACCGGACGACGCTTATTCAGCTGGACGCGGGAAAAGGAGAGACATGGGCGGATTAAGGAGGCTAGAAATATGGAAGCTTCATGAATTATGGAAGGCGAAGTCGAGGGGGACTTCGCCATCAGAGGTTTCCAGCTCTGTGTGGACGGGCATTTTTGGCTCAGATTTTACTGCTGCACTCCTAATTGCGACGAGTTGTAAATTATGCCCGAGACACATTTTATACGTTTATAAAATGCAAGACTGTAAATCAGATTTTTCGGGTTCCGTTATATAGTAAACTTGATATCTTTACATTTTCGGTGAAACCAGGTTTTAATTAATCGTTGCTGCCAAACATCTTGATCAAAATTTTTTTACAATACCGCGTACAAAGTTTCGAATGAAAAATTGGGTACCAATAAATTTTACTTGCTTTCAATTACGCCCAGCTTTATTTTATTTAGGACTTAAAATTTATGTCAGTTTTAACTTCAGTTTTCACAATAAAACTATACAAATGACTATTAATTAGAAGATCATAATATCTTTCGTTTTATGTTATCCATAAATTAGATTTAATCTAATACATTTTGGTTCTCTGTTTGCTCTGTTTTGATAGCCACGATAAACGTATTTATCACGTTTTAACAAGGACCCTTTTCTGGCGTAATTAATTAGATTACTAAGCAATAAATGATTTTTTACAAGCCTAAAGCGAAAACTGACCCTCTTTGTTCCATTAATGCGATAAATGATTTTTTAACTGCATTATGGTTTTACTCCGGAAAAAATGTTAGATGGTGATAATGCTCGACACTTTAAAGGAGTGACTGCATTGGGCATTGTTCGGCGGATTCTGCAGTCTTTGTCTCTAATGAGATTTCTGTGTTGGATTAAGAGCTCTACGCTTAATAGACAAATCCAATAGTCACTCCGACCGTTACCAATTTTACTGTGCACACTACCGAACTGCACAATATCATGGATACAATTTATATTCAGCATCAAAACGAGCCAACAAAAGATATTAAATTTACCTTCGTTAATAATGCCATAGCATTGTTCTCCAAGCAGGACCTGTATCGTACAGTTACGAGGAGCATAAACTTTGAATATCGATGACTGCGCGCTCACACGCGATCTTTATAAACTTTTGAACAAAAGCCGCACACGAGCTAGGCGCGATAAATAAATGCCGATGTACGATAAGGCTGACCCGCCGAAAAATCGCCCCGACAGTCGCGGAAAACAATAGATACACTCAGAGCTCGTCCGCAGCTCGCCTTTCTCCTCGTGCCCATCATTGCGCATCCGTCCGCTCGGGAGCTCACAAAGGCTCTCTCGCGCGAAATAGAGGCCGAATACATAAATAAGCGATCGGAGCGGCGTATGATCCGTCTCGCAGCTGGCGGCCATCAGTGACTCGCGGCTCATACCTACACATATCCCCGCGCGGCTCTAATTGTCTACCGAGAAGCGGCGCGACCAACCTGGTACCGCTAGACGCGCGCTTGCGTAGGATCGACGCGATACTGGGTCACCCGATGGCGCTTCCGTATGCAGAAAAAAGCTCGAGCCCTTTAACGGTCCCCCCGAGAGCCGCTTTGGAGGATTAATGAACTCGCTTTCTTTCCGCGGCTGCCCGCGGTCATTTTTCATTGTGCAACGAGGGATTAAAGAGCGCTAAATCACTTTTTGAGGAAGAGGCCGTTTACGCGTCTGAGACTAGAGCGCTCGGGTCGGCGGACTCGTAATCAGGTTTTTCGTGAGGGGTTGGTACCTGAACCTTATGTAAGGGGAGGAAGGAAAGGCATTGTAATCGCGATTTACGTCCGTTTTGGAGCAGAGTTTCTATTTTCAAAGACGTAAAGCTTTTAAAATGAGATTTCGAGATTATACATCTTTAGATTGGCCGATAATGATATATGTGCGCGATAGGATTTAAAAGCTTTTTGTCTGTTCATTAAGATTAAATGTCGGTTCCTAATGACCGGATTTTTTCACCGTTTTCTACAAAAAAGCAGTTATTTTTACGAAAGGCGTTTCAATTTGATAAGATGATTTTTCTGACAGACGAAAAATGATGAATGGCTGCTTCTCGTATTAGAAATTAAATGAAAGTTTGAAAACAAAAAGCGGAGCAAATAAACGGCTTCGAAATTAAAGGCTAGAAAGAGTTTAGCATCCACGAAGATTTCCACTCGGCCGTTTGCAGCATATTTTTCATTATCTGGCCGACGCATCTCTCAAAAAATCCTGACGCGGGAAAATAAATTTTCTTGAAAACGCCTACTTAAGGCTCAGAAACTACGTGAAGAAATTCGCGTACAATTTACCTCTCCGCGGCAGTAACTAACGTCCGCGTTGCGAAATCAGCAATTGCGTGCAGCAGTTCTCTCTCTCTCGCGGTGCGCGGCAATTAGATTTTAATTGAAAATCTAAGCTGATTAATTTTCTTCGGGGCCGGTATCAATCGATCACTCATCAAATGCACCGATTCGTAATTAAGTAAACAAGGTGAAAAAATGTAGCTTCGTGGTCGAAGCGTCCATTACGGGCGTTTCTCGGCTGCAGCGATTTTGCGCCTCGATCAATAACAGATTAGCCCCGCCGCGGCTCTTTTCCTTTTCGTCGAGTTTCAAAATCCAAGCGAGTAGAGCTCTTATCAATATTAAAATCATCGCCGCGCTCGTCGAGCGTTGCGTCAAACTTTATCGGCCCCGGCGTAATAAAGTCTCTCTCCCTCCCCGCCGAGTGCACAATTCCCGCGCGCATCGACAAGTGAAAACGAGAAGAACACGAAAGGATTGCACGGCTAGCAGTCTTATCGCTGGAAAATCTACAGGGAGCGCTGTACTCGGGATAGAAGGAGAGAGAGAGAGAGAGAGAGTGAGTTCACAATAATACCTGCGATACGCGGCAAGCAAGCCCGTTTTCTTCTCTCCACTCGCACGACTCAGATTCAATTTAGAAATTTAAATGCGACCATTAAAGAAGCAGTTAGAAGTCGGAGGATTTTATGAGCTCGACGCACGACGCCAGCCGAACGAAAAAACTGGGTGGGGTTTTCGCGGTAATTAAAAGAAAACTTGCCCGGAGATATCGTCGCTTCTTTCGTTAGGGCCGACTGATCTGCCAAATTAAAAAGCACCGTAAAACGCGCGCTAACGGGATTCTGCATTCCCGTCGTTTTAAAAAGTGTCGTAAACTTTTATTGAAGCATTTACATGCGCGGCAAGCGATTTTGTAAGAAATTCGATATGTAAGTACATTTATAGCGCATTAAGGATTTGTCTTGAACAATCGTAAATAGCTCTTTACTCGGTAAGCTGCTTTTGCATTTATGCTGAATTGTGCAAATCACTATGCGAGATAGGTATATAAGGCGTTTCAGGCTTAAAAAAAGTTAAGAAAGTTATAAATTTTAGGATTTCTGTTTAATTACTCATGTAATATCATTGCCGATAATACAAAACTCTCAATCTCTACTTGTACGGCGTCTAAAATTAATGGGAATTAACCATCAAACATTTATGTTACTATAACGTATGCGCTTAAATTGCGAAGATTATATTTTAGGTTTTGCTCTCAAACATATTACATAACAAGATAATGTCTTAATTTCCCAATTTTTTCTCCCTCCTAAAATTAAATTTATAATACCTCCGTCAAAAAGCAGCCAGTGTACTAAAACCAGTGTATAACCCCGTAAATTACAGCACAACTAGCAACTTCAATCTTATTTGGCACATATATAATCTCCCGAGGCACAAAAGTTTGAAATTCATTTTCCACGGATCCGCACCGAAAGCAATCAGCCCGCAAATGAACATCGTTCCGAACAATCAATAACGCAAGAGCGTCGCCTTTTCCAATGCTTAATTACATGCCACTTTCCCGTAATTATCGGCCTGATTTCGCGCGCTTGCCGATCTACATCCGCGAAAAAGCATTACCGCCGAGATATGGCAAACAAAAGCCCCCCCGGCAAGTAGCGCAGTACCACCAACCGAGACTCTTCAATTTCGCGTCAGAGAGGAAAGAAAGAGCATCAGCTGGCCGCTGCCCGACGTTTTCTCCCCGTCCGCGTCTCTCCGCAGCCGCGAACTCCCGGGCCGCTTACCGCGATTAGATAGCTTAGATTCGCCACGGGAGATTAGCGATACGCTCGAGTAACTTTCTCTGTTTTCCGGCGTTTTCAGATATTCCAGCTCCTTTCTTCGTACGTGAGGCCAGCGGCGTCGATGAAGACCCCTAATGGTTGATGATTTTCTCCGGCCGCCTCACAAAGAGCGGAGCTCCTACTCCTCTTTCTCCTCGGCGATTAACGAACTGGCTACCGCGCGGGGACTTTCATTGCGCTTACCGTGGGATATCTGATTAGGCGGCGATGTTCCCCTCGCGACGTGCGCCACGTAAATTACGCCAGACGTCGGCGGCTACCGACGCGCGCGTGTTTTTCGTACCTGGCAAATCACCTGGAAAATCGTGTTCGGGCGACTGTGCGCCTCCGCTGCGCGGAGAGTCGGGACGTCGTGAAATTTAAGCGTCCATGGAAATTTTCTGAGAGGGACCCCGAGCTGAGACGCCGAGGCGTAATTAATAGCGAGGCGAGGAGGCGAAGAGTCGTGCTTGAAAGGATGGCCGTGGCTTGTGTTGCCAGTCAGCGCTCCGATGTATCTTACGTTCGCTCGAGTGTTTAAGATTTGGAAATTTACCGTTCGGACGACAAACTTGTGCCGACTTGAGTGATACGGTTTCAAATACTTTGAACTCATAGCGGGTGATGAAGCAAAATTTAACAAACTGTTATTATATATAAAACCGATTTCCATGAGTAAGAAAATTAAAAAGATACTGCAGCTTTTACGTATAGGTAATGCATTTTTAAACAGCGTTTACCATTTAATAAGCGTGTAACTACTAATTGAAAGCTGTTCTCAATTAATTGTGTTTTCATTAGATCTGTAATGTATCGCATTACAGTGTTTTCATTAAGTAGGTTTCAATATTGCTCGTCAGCTGTAAACTAGAATCATTTAATTGCATCGCCAGTTTCCAATACTTGCAATTTGTACCAATCATTCAGATAATTTATCTTGCAAAAATCTTTAATCTAATCTTAATTTAAATCTCGGTAAATTCATATTAAAAATATTGTAACACTTAGCTTGATATGTTTCAGATATAACATTGCAATTTTTACTTTCATTTCCCAAATGCCCCGACACATTTAATCCCGTCAAAGAATTAGAAACCAGATTTCTTTTCCGATTATTACCACCGTAAACTATATAAATTCGGTTGCGCAAGTCAGCTCCGAAATCTAACCAGCACCTTAAAAAGGCCCGGTACCCGAATTTCAAAACCGTACAATTACACCGACACGCACGCGCTCGCCCCGTCTCACTCCAGTTCGTCGAATCAAAGCCGGCGACGGGCGCTGAAAATCCGAAAAAGGGCTACAGCTAGGCGAGCGCGCGAGCGGCGCAGAAAAAACAAAGCCGAGACCCGGACAGAAAAAGGTAATGACCTGGCAGGACTTTTCGACCGACGGGGTCCATGTAGGCCAGGCACCTACTCGCACCTGCCTTTTTACTCCCCCTTTTCCATTATCGTTTCTTGCGTGCGCGCGAGCATAAGTAAACAACGCGCGCGCGGGGCCCGTGAAATCCGAGGCTCAATCGTACTTACTATCTTTCGTAGGAGTCGCGCCAGAAAGCCCCGATGTCGAACGTCACGCTCGGCGTCGCAGCCTTCTTCCGAAGCTTCAATCTCCGTTTTCTCCCGCTTCTTTCGACGCCTCGGCTCTTTCATCCAGGTCCCACTATTTCCCGGTGTTTCTTGTGGGCCCCGCAGTTTTTTGCCTCCCTCTCCTCCCGATTTTATGTCTTTTTCCGCAGCTGCATTACTTTATAATAGAAAGCACTCGACGCGGGACAAGCGCATTTTACTGTAAATTCAGCTTTTACGGCCCCTCGGCGGGAGTATCGTTGCGTTATATCTCGCCGCTCGATGGAATTATTGCGATAGAAAATTATTTGATGCGCGGCCCGAACGATTCTTCCAGATCGTATCGTCGGCTGGTTTAACGCCGTGTTTCGATGATTTCTGCCCGCCGAAATCCATAAAGCTTGTTATACTTCGCAGAGTTAATTGCATTTTGACAGGAGAAAACGTTATTCACTCGCTCCTCTCCGCCGTAAATCCGAGTCATTCGTCATGTTCACTCGGTTTTTCAGTTTTTTCTGCCGGCTAACACGACAGCTTACATCTCTCCTCGTCTTCCTCGAAAGGCACGCGGCGAGCGCGTCATATGTTAATTTTCGTGAAAGTCGTGTCAATTTTCAAAGGCGCGGAACGCGCAAAACAGCGCAGAGCACACAATCCATCGTCCCGACGAATTATCCCCGAGTTCCGCTCCACCTTGGGTATGCTGACGCGTGCGGCTCCTGCACTCGTTTCACGTGCCTCTATTGTCTCGCGGTTACGCGGATGAATGTGTAATCAAGTCGATACCGATCGATCACTTAATCGATTCGAAGGAATTTCGAAACGTGTCGATGACGCCCGTCGATTTTTCATCGCGCTCGGCGTAATTATAACGGTAAGCTCCTTTCTCGTTTCGTAACTATGTAGCCGGAGAGATGCGGCCGACGGTCGAACCGGCGCACATTGAGATATTACTCGGCGCGGCTTTTATTGTTTATCGGGAGAAAAGTACGTCTAAACGACGATTTATACACGTTTACGCTCAATAATGTTCGAGCCGGAGAGCGAGGGGGATAGATTTTATTGACGGAGAATGAGTGTCGACGCTTCCGAGTGATCTTTAGTTACGAGTGTCATAATTCTGCGCTTTGGAAACACTTTCTGCGAGGAGAAAGTTGACCCTTCAATGGGACGCGAAATTTACGACGAGATTGGCGACGCGCCGCTGCTGCCTGACGTGCGAATTTCCGGAGATTTTCATTTGGCTCATATTGACCGGCAATTTTGATATTAATTATGATATCTGGTGACTTTTATTGATGATCCTGGGCAGAAATAATCATTATTTTCGATGCGTTATTTGCGCAGAGTTTGTTATCGACTTCTGCCGATCGAAAGTGCATAACAAAATTAAATTGAAAATCCGTCTGATAAACCTATCTCTATATTCGTAAATCGAACTTCTGATACTTAGCTTAACTTTAATTGCCGCTCTAATAGACATAGATTTAGTGTAAACTATTTAATATAACTTAATCTCAGGCGAAAATCCAATCGACTCAGTTATCGTAGTACATACAATTATACTAACAAGCGCATTAAATACCTAACAAAGTTTATTTTTATATTTTACAGATAGTAAATAAAAGCGTAACTACTTGTATGCATGCTAGTATAGCATGCACTTACCGAAATATACACCTAATTATCTTGTACTATGTTCCAAGATAGAATTCAATTTTTAAAAATTAAAAACTACATAATTCTATAGATTTGTTGTACCTATACGTTCTGCTTCTCAAAGCAATAACAATAATCAATTGCTTGCACGTAGTGACGCTGAACATAATTTTTGCTAGTCTTTTACTTTGCAAAACACTATAAGCATTATATAAACTTATACATATATCTGTATACCGTCAGGAAGAGTAACGTCATTTCCAAATTCTGAATCTGCATCGAATAAATCACACCTCCTTCGCAACCGTATTACCTGCCGACTGAAGTAACCCAAAAATTCAGCACCAACGAGTCCTGAATTTTTGCCCGCACCCAGAAATAATAGAAGCCCATCTATCAACGCCGCGCAAAACCAACCGCAGATGTAGCCATCGGCGCTCGACGCGCTAAAATCATCGCTCTCCCGCGATACACACCAGCTTCCCGCCAAGGTCATTTCTCTCTCGCAGCTCTCGAGGATATACATCGAGGCTCTCGAGCGGAGAGCGCCGAGTGCATTACATACCCCTTTTTCCGAAGGCTTGCGGTTACGTCAGAAGCGCGAGTATCGAGCAGAGGTGCGCGCGCGAGCTGTAACGCAATCATCTCACGTGGAGCGGAGAGATTTTCTCGGGCTGAATTGCGGTACATTACAGCAACAGCGGGGGGATACGCGCGAAACTTTTCGGACTCGCGCGGCGACCGGTTTCGATTTAATTAGTTAATGCGAGAGCCCAGCGAGCGCGAAGGCTGAGCGGCCCGCGCAGGGTTCGCTCTTTAATACATTTTGGCTCTCTCGGCTTATCTGTGAAAGGTGAATGCGCGAGCGCGAGTATCGCGCTTAGCCTCGTTCGCTCGAGGAATTGCGTGCGCGCTGGAGGAGCGTGCGTGCGGGCCGGTGTTTCAGTTTGCGAGAGAGAGAATTGCCATGTATGTAACACTTCTTTCGAATCTAATCCATTTAAAACTGTCGGGGCGTTTCTTTAAACGCTAATCTGTTAATATCTGGGATTTTTTAATTCAATATGAAATTAACGTAAAATGAACTTTCATTTGCGTAGCTATGGGTAACTGTGAATTTTAATTATTAAAGTTTGCGTTGCAAAAGTCCTTTTGAGTTACGCGATTGAAACGTATATCGACCTAGAATTTTCGATGAGACTATTATAGTTTGCATCAAAACATCCAAGGTTTAATTAAAATTAATCTATTCCGTACGCGATTGAAAAACGATTACCGTGCTAAATTGACATCCATTAAACAGCTTATAAAATTTATCTTTTTTTTGCAGCCAACATTTAACTGTAACGACGCTCGCTCGGATTTCTTTTCCAAGTTCAATTAACTCGAAAAGAGTTTATCTAAAATAAAAAAAGATCCCGACGATTAAACGGCAATAAAACTTTTTGCTCAAAACTTTAAAGCATCATATTTTCTGCGTAATCACTCGCGTCAAAAATCGTCCTATTTACGCGCCCGAAGCCCTCTCGCAATCCAAAAACTAATTACCTCGCACGAAAGGAGCACATCTCTCTCGCCTCGCATCGTGTAAATAACGCCGATAATAGAGTAAGCAAGGCGTGAATAAGCAGAACTATCCGATACCCTCGAAATGGCCCGGCGCGGTTAATTCTTTCATTCCGCTCCTCCGCCGCCGCCGCCGCTTCGAGCGGAGCTCGAAATTCCTTTGTCGGTTTGGCGCGCGCAAATGCACGTAAGCGTATACACACTCCGCGCGCATGCCCCGTATGAACTTTCGCGCGTTTGATACGCCGCTCGGACATCGGGAATTCGCGCTCGGTGCAGCCTTCGGGGGAATATGAGCGAGCGCGAATGTACGACATGCCGGCTACGTGTACAGGACGCTCGAAAACTATTGCCCGGACAACCTATGAATCGAGAGAGGTGAGGATTTTTCTGCGCTCTCGCGACGCGGTGCTTTGACTTTTTCTGGCGCGGATGTAAGCGAATTAATGGGATGCGTCGTACTTGAATGATGAAAATGAATTTGCGCGCTGGTTTGTTTGGTAAATTTGGTTTTATATAGAAGCGGGCAGCATTTTAATCTCGTTTTATTTAAAAAAATAACAAAAATCAACTGCTCTAGTTTCACATTCTATTTAATATCAAGTTCAAAATTCACTTTCCTTTCTTCGCGTCTTAGCTCAGTAAATAATAATTGACATAAACGCAGTCCATTTATCGACATCAACCTCCAGATTAGAAAAACGAAGACAATGCAAGAAATAAACCGTTCAGAAAGAGCCTCGATTAAATCCGAAAGCGAGAAGATTTCGCGGGCCGATAGTTTTGAGAGCCACCTCGTGCTCAGATAAAGTCGCTTAACTTATGGAAAAAGACCACGTCTCGCGGTGAAACGGACGGTATTTACCTGTACGGCGGGAGAGACGTGTGAAGCGCCGCGGCGCGCGCGCGCGCGAGAGCAGAAAAGATGAAAGTTTTCGATTCGGAGATTTTCCCCCCCGCTTGCGCAATTACCCGCCGAATGTGAGCTTCATTATAATACGGCTCAAACTATTTTAGAAAGCGATCGATACCGAAAGAGGGGATTTTTATTGTCTTTCTTCTTACGCTCTCCGGTGTATGCGCCGAGTGAAAAGCCGCGGCTTACGTAAGTATCCGCGAAGGGTTCGCACGGTTCGTTAACCCTCCGTCGCGTATGGGGGAAAATTCTTTTTGGCGCGGAAAATGCGCGCGGCGGCCTCTAATCGCTGCTGTATATCTTTTTATTTATCGGTATTGCCTTTGTAACTTATGACGTATTGATGAATATTTAGGTTGGCAATGTTTCTGCTAAGGCATGTCGAATAATTGCATAACGTTTCACTTGCGAAATCTCATTCAACGGTGTGATAACTCGAGGATTAAAACGATAAGACCATCGATCTTATCAGTTTCGTTTGCGCCTGATGAATTCGTATTTATTTATAAAGGAATACAAAAGAAAAGTCTGACTGTGCATAAGACGGAGCCTCGATCGAATCAAAATTGATCCTACTTTCCCTTGTTTACAGCACGTGTTAACGTACTTATTTTGTATGATCAATCAGCGGAGATGATTTAACGCTCTCTCTTTTACGTCCAACTCATTATGTGTGGCAAAAAAATTTCTCAAAAAGTTAAATCGACCTGCGATTCGGGTAAAAGCTAGCAAAAATCCATAGGTATATGGTAATAATGTTTCTTGCTTTGATGACGCAATATCTTTTAATCGAATCTACGACAAAAGCTGCAATTGGCCAAAGTGCAGCTGCGCAAAAGTTCGTGCAATTTCCACGCTCGATTCGACTCGCAGCATTTGTGACCGTTACACCCTTCCATTACGATACCAGATTGGGCAACTTGATTCGGGGTGGATGAGATATGCGGATCGATGGGACTAACTGAATTGCCTCGACTTGGAAGGGCAAAGGAAGTCGATGATTTGTGCAACGTAGTAATTTAGTATGCTGTTACATGAATTTTTGCTTATTTTAATTGCAGAACAAATAATGATAATTTTAAAATAAGAGAAAACTAGCCAATTAATCAAAGTTTTTTACACACAATAAAAACTAATTTTTATTCTCTGGATCATGGCAACGTAACAAAAATCTCTTTCAAGGTGTAATTTTAAAAGACCATAAAAACATGAATGGCAATTTTGCAAGTTGTACAATATAACGTATCAAGCTTACTTTAAAAAAGAATTTATGGTCAAACTAAATATTTTTTTAATTCAAAAACTTGATATTTTAAAATTCGTGTATCTAAAAAAGTTGAGTCATAAAACGTATCTTTAAAAGTAAATTACGATGTTACCCGTTAAATTGCTATTAAAATATTCAGCGTCCTTCTTATTACTAATTATGCTTATTACATTTACAGCAAGAAAATTGTACAACGGAATCAAGCGATTCACAGAACTGTTACGATCGCAATGAAAGGATCGCTGGCGAAAGAAACGAGCGTCCCGGAAAAAACAATGGGATGTCGAAAGTGTAAAAAAAATCATTTTAGCGGACGTTAAAAGCCGCGATGTGGAAACTCGCGCGCGTCGAGACGGTCAGCGCGCCGCCGCCGCTGCGTGCAATAAAAATGCGCCGCGTACTGAAACGTAGCAGCAGGAACTCCGGCAATTATAAGGTGTGATCGATTCGAACGGCTTTTTCTTCTGTCTGCGGCGCTCTGTATCTGGGTTTAGGACTTCCGAGAAAATGATTTCTCCCCGAGCGAGCGAGAGACAAACGCAAATGATTCTCCCATTTGAATGCTCTATTCCATGAACGCATCCGCAGTCCTTTTTTCCCGTTCGAGAATTTCTATTCTTCGAACCTGTTGAATTAACTTTATCCGAATCTCCGACGAGCGTTGGCACCGTTTATTACCTGCGACGTGAATTTTGCGTGAATTTTGCGCGTTAATAATGGGAATCGGCTGAATTATAATGTTTTCGACGCTTTTACTTATTCAACAAGTAACTGTTTATGACATCGACACAAAAAGCGCCGATTTGGGTCGCTGCACATTTTTACGGGAGCTGATTATTTTTCGTAGATATCGTAGAAACTGTGAGGCACTTTAAATTTATAATACGCCGAATGGAAGCGATTATTAAAAAAAAAAAAAAAAAAAAAAACGGTTTCAATGGCAATACCGCGCAGTACGGCAACATAGCGATTTCATTAATAACCCATCATTCATTTTCGGGCCGAAAGCTTCGCCACGATTAATGAGTCGAGAAACCGTACGAGTTTTTTTTTTGCTCGCGCATAAACATCCGCGATATTTCGGGCGCAATTAGCATCTCTTAATTTAAAAACGAAAGTGGCGCGCGCTCGATTTTAAAAAAAAAAGCTTCCGTTTCGCCAATTTCTCCGTGAAAGTATAACGGAGCCAGTTTGAAAAATCCCCCGATTACCGCGGGTCAGTAATAATCGGAATTAGCGTCTAATCCAGGCGTCATTGTGTACCTCCCGTGCTCTCGTCGCGGCTTTTTCGGTGCGCGAGTAATTACACGGCTCCCTCGCGAACAGCATTGTAATTATCTCCGGCGGGTACGTCTGTATCTACACGAGCCAGCGAGTAACACATCGACAGACGGTCCCGGCTCCGCGGAAAGCAGCAATTACGCATACGTACGCGCGCCAATTTCGGTCTATATGTATATTGTGTGCGTAGCGGCTCTTCCGCAAGCTCGCGCGCGCCTCGATTATCGGCGTGCGTGCGTAACTTTCACGCGGAGGGGAGGGGAAAAAAAGGAAGAGCGACGCGCATGAATCCTTCCGCGATGGGAACGAAAAGAAAAGGCAGGAACTCGACTCTACTCGGGGAGATCGTTTCGTCATACTCGACGCACACGTGCGGGTCGGACCTCGAGGTAATTGTTTCAAGTATATCCCCCCGCCCGGTACAAGCGCTACTTTTTTTCTGCAAATTGCCGCTTCTTATTTCCGAAGGATGCAACAAAAAGTGGTTATGTGGAGCGGATTTTTTGCTCGGCGCCGCGGAGAGCCCTTTAAATCTCTTTTCTTTGTGCTGCTTTGTGAAAAGAGCAAATCTTTAACTTGGGCGTCTTGGGCCTGGGTGGATTCGCTTTTCAAAAAGCGGCTGAAAAACTGCCACTGGGGAGCGTTTCTGCACAATAGAATTACATGGGGCTTACAATTTACGCCGCAGAAACGCAAACAAGTATATATCACCGTGTTTTGCTGCTTTTATTCGTACTTTAGAGCTTATATAAATTTAAAGGATAATTGTTAGAATGACCTTTAATTGCTTTTAGTACCAATCAGATTAAAAGGATTTTTTATGAAAATAATTGGGCTAATTAAAGCGTCGACAATAATGAGCAAAATCAAAGTTTTTACGTGAAGGCGTCGTGGTACACTTTCAGATCTATTACAATTTCGTTTCCTAGAAGAAAATAATTTCTCTTTGTGCAATTAGAGTTGAAAGGAACTTAATGGTCAGTTCCGGATATCCAATAAAACAACAAATATTTCATAAAATACTTTTTACTTTTTCTCCTACGTCGCATCATAAAGAGATCGACCGGAATAAGGTTTATTATATATTTAATTAGCCAATCAACCTGTTTAAAATTCTTTAATGTAATCGTTGCGCTCAAAAAACAGATTCGAAAAACTTTTTGAATGGCAAATATTCACTTAAAAATATTTATAATAAATTATTTAAATAAAAATGCAGAATGTCAACAAGTGCAATAAATGTTTTACTCGCCAACTAAAGTGCATTTATTCTACTCTGTACTTCCGGGCCGCGTAAGGAATTGCAGTCTGTAAAATGTAGCCTAAGAATTTAAGCAGAAAGAATTTCCTTTCTCCTGAATGCGATTCTTCATTCGACTGTAGGCGTTTTCTGAACTCAATGGATACTTTAAGTAATTTTCTTCGTTCACAATCCATAGATTCTCCGCGATCATTCCAGGCGAACGATTCGAGCTTTGCCAGAGAACTCGTACTCTTAAATTGCTACTTTATGCTAAAAACAGTATTTTCTTTTGAGGAAAGGAATAACGAAAGCAGCATTGCTCGGCGAATCAAAAACTTGCTGCAGAAAGTTTATATAAATATGAAATAAGTTGCAATAAATATTGCAAAAGATTTAAGTATAAAAATATATGCAATATCGCAAAATTCGAATCTTTTAATGAAAAGAGAAACGAAGCTCGCTCATTAATTTCACTTGTACTTCGCAAAACAAACGTAGAACAATAATCGCAAAATCTAGACTACACAAATCTAGAAAAAGATATCAGCCTACCCACCTAGCACTGAGGCGGCTCAACATTTTACCACTTATTTACTGTCAGCGAACACGAGAAACGTACATATCTTATTCAAGTGGATCGAGACAGTACGGTAACACGTTATACTTCTTCCCTTTCTCGTTCCTATATCCTCCCGCTCGCGCGCGCGCGCGCGCAGAGTTCAGGTTACACGCGGCGGGCGCCCGATAAAATCGCGCTCCCCTCGCAGCTACTTTGTCGCGTCCAACGAAAAATCCACCGTACGTAATGTCCTTTGTCCCGCGACGGCCCGACAACGCGATAGGGGAAAAAAGGAGCTCTCGCGAGATCCTTCGGAAGCCTCCCCCCGGCTGGGCGAAAACCGATTAATCATCGGGCGTCGATTGTTCGACGGGGGATTGTGCGCGCGGACGCTCGCGAGTCGGAGTGAAAGTTAGACGGATAATAGTGCCGCTGCTGCTGCCGCCGCCGCTAAGACTGAGTCAGTAGGAAGACAATGGAGCCTCGGCTTCGCCCCGGGAGAGAAGGGCCCGCATTCATTGACCAATTGAGGCAATTTAGTGAGAGACGCGCGACTCCGGGCTGCTAGTCGCCGCGCGCGGAGCAAGGAAAGGAAAGAGCCGGCGGCCACTTAATCTTCTCATTACGGCTAAGCTCTCGCGCGCGCCGCCGCGGGGAGACAATGTCACTGCAGTCTGGAAACTAGTCGCTTGAACTTGAAAAGGCGCTTTCGCGCGAGACTGGCGGACTATGGCCGCGCGCCGCTGCGTCGTTAAGTGCGGAATCGAAAGTGTAACAAATCGGTGCTTACGAGGAGTGTACTTTTCGGATTCGGAATGCACTTCATCGTCGCGCGCTAATGCGCTTTTTTCGAATGATTTCCGTTTGGAAATTGGAAATGGAGGAGGGGAGCACGTTCTTACATTAGTTACGCGGGAAGAGAAAAGGGAAATCTATTTGAATGAGATAACAGCGGGAGATTAGGGATGAGTGCAGAAATGTATGAATTATAAATAGGATACCACAAGAATTCTAAAAAGATTGTATAATCAAGCAGACGTAAAATGCTTTATTGCAGTCGACGCATATTCGAGATTATAAAAGGCTTTTTATTTTTTTTGCATTTGAACGAAAAAAATATGTGTAATTATGCAGTATGTTAATTCAAGGCGGTAAGTTGTTCGAGTGTAAGGATTGGCAGATCTTTCCTTGGTTTAATCGAATTCAAGCGAAGATGTAAGGGGAAGAATTTAAATACTGCAATTTGTTGCCGAATAAGTCATTACACACGCAAAGGAACGCAAGGAAAGGAAGCAACAGCTTATTTCTCTTATCTATAAACGTGCCAAGTTTCTGTTCCTTTTCTCTGTACAGTCTAAAAATGTTAACGTGTTTAATTGAAAAACAGCAAGCTTAAAAAAAACGTACAGAAAGACATATTACGTTGTAAAGAGGAATGAGAAAAATACACAGGATGCGCAAAAAGAACGAGCGGGGATACCGCCAAAGGATGTGCAAATAAATTATGAAACATTCAGGATAAAAAATGTAGGTTATGCCGAGATGAGAAAATAAACCGTTTACGGATACACAATAGAAAGAGGCAAAATAAAAAACTGAGACACAGAAGAAATGAATTAATTAAGTACATGGAACCTTATGGGGAGACACTGACAAGTAAATTAGTTGAATCGGCAAACGAAATAATTATCAAAGTTTATATTAGGCAAATGATTCAAAGTAAAGTGAAAAAGATGTGAACACAGGAACTGTAAAAATGAAACAAAGCATCAAATTAACTAAAAGGGGGTTTTTCTGTTGCGTAAACAGAAAGAAAACCATTTCTTAAATATAACTGCTATTCGTAGAAAAAGAATAAGAGTTCAATTCAAATAATTTTGTATTTTTGAAAAAGTTGACAAAATATAAATAGCATCCACTAGTAGAATTCCGACAGTCTATGAGACTACTACGCCAATTTAAGAACGATTTTTTCCGCATCAATTCGTCGGCACATATTCAGCCAATGACTGTTACGCACTCAGTCACCCAGATCCTTATTACAATGATGAGACATGTTGAGAGTTAAATGGCATAAGTCATGCGCTTGTGTTTGCACAAACTGAACTTGAAAATTACATTCCCACGCAGTAAATCGCATATCGCAGAATACCATTAACGCGGGAGCAATGGACAATTTTACAATTGCAATAATTGTAATTTTGGAATAATTAGATGTATAGCACAGGCAGTTGGTAAAATAATATTCGTATTTTAATTAAGTGCAGTTTTCTAAATATCAATTTTTTAAAATTATTTGGTAATTGATTACTTTTCTTTGCTGGTAGAATCAGATAATCATTTATTAAAATTTCTATCATCATTATTCAAGAAGACGTATCGTTCCACTCACTGTATATTTGCTTTCACAGTACTTAATTTCAAGTGCTTAACTCAAATTGTCTTTCAATGTATGACGGATAATTGAAAAATTATTGACTGTGAAATAATTTATGCTTGTATAGCGCATCTATAATCACTGAGCGTTCAAACAGAGATGTTTGGTGCATGAAATATTTCAACAGAGTCAAAGAAAGCTTAAAAGAGAATGTAAATATTCGATTAATCTATTTTCTCCCGGTACGAAACTCTTCAATGCAAAGAAATCTGTACGATGAGGTATAAAGCACTTTTATATGATTTTTTTCAGCAGGTCGCGGCAAGTTCATTAGCTCAAAGCGTATTATGCGCACGAAGAATAAAAAAGCGAATATCTACGCCCATCAGCGATGGCGGCTCTCCCCCTACTTTCGCTATACACTTCAATATCAATTCAGTACGGTGATTTTTGCCGCGTGCGAACTCTTCTTTCTTCTCATAACTCAAAAACGTCTTCCAGCCGGGTTCCCTCCATTATTTATTCCTGCCCACGTAGGTAAAGGCTGGCTCCGCATTATATGCAGCATCGGCAATTTTACGGCCGCGAAGCAATTACTTTTCCGCGTACATAAGATTCTCTCTCCCCTCCGTCGATTTAAAACAATCCGCCAGGCCTTCGTACACTTTTATTTTCGCCTTCGATCGTCCTTTTTTCGTCTCCCCTACCGCGATGATTCTCCTTTCTTATCTGGTCTATGGGCTTCTTACGTGTCGGTTAACCGCGCGTACGGACGTGGCGGCAATTGCTGGAAAAACAACTGGAAATATCGAGGTTAACGTGGGTTGAACATTTTTCTCGATTTTTACGGAAGATGATGGAGAAAAGGAGAAACATTCTGTTTAAACAGAACTATATTGTTTTAGGTAAGCACGCGGGGATTGCTTTTGATTTTGCTGCTTGATGCCGTACATCTACGTAGAACTTTTTTGACATTTTTTTATCTGAATGGTTGGAGAAAACTCAAGATAAATCCGATTTTTAATTTTAATATTAATTATAGTTGTCAGAATTGATAACGAATTTAATTTTAATCACGTTTTTCTTGTTCAGTAAGATTTATTACTTTGAATAAATTTTCGTACATTCTTCTGTAGCTAATTTAAAACAAATATTCTGTTCATATAAAAATCATATAAAAATCAAAATATAGTATCAATATGCTTTTTTTATGAATTTTCTCATAAAGATACCAAAGTGCAATAAAGACGAGGCAAAAATACCGAACTTAATTCAACATACACCGCAACATGATAACACATTAATATACCATTTATTTTCAATAGTACTTCCCGGTCTTCATCAGAAACAGAATCGATACAACAAACCGTCGGTATAAAAAGCTTACGGTTAAACGGATTTTTGCCACTTGCGCGATATGATTTCAGCGTAAGTAGTCCGCGGGAGAATGAAGGAGCTCAAACGGAGGGGAGATGATCGAGCAATAAAACAAAGTAAATGCAGGATAACGCGGAAGAGCGGCGGCGGGTTTCTTCATCGACGGGAAATTGAGAAAGTCCTGCGCGTGCGTCTTGCTCCAGCTTGCGATCGATCGGGGAGAAAATTTCATTTACGCGCCGCGCGATATTGTAATTATGCCGTGCGTTTTTACGCGCTGTTAATGGTCCCCCGCTGCCGAACAAAAAAAGAAAAAAAAACAACGGAGAGCTCTGATCGGAGAACCGGAATGGGAGCGAGAAAAAATTTCTCTTTCGGAGGTGGTTACGTATCGGCGCAGGATGAGTTTGAACTATTACACGTACAAGCGTAGGCAGATTGATTGCGCAATCCCTGCACTCGAATGGCGCATATTGGGACTATATTTCTTGCGAGATTCTAGGTTTGTACGGAGATTTAATGATTGCTGTATTATTTTCGTCGTGATTAAAAACTTGATTGGGCAATCTTGGCGTATTAAACGCTTTACGAGCTCGACCGATTTCACCGTCGATACTTTATTTATAATCTAATTTAGCGTTCGAACGATGAGAATTAATGATATTTTGTGCAACATTAAGCAAAGCGCTTTAGTTGCAGCCGAACAACATCGTTTTCGAGTTCATAGAAAGGCATACACAAATTATGAGATAAGACCGCGTTTCTTGAATGCGTTTCCTTGCTACACAGCCATTTATTCGAATCTAATAGTAAATATTTCGGATTTTGCAGCTTGTCAATGGCTTTTAACAGAGATAGATTTTTCTAATTAAAATCTACAAACCTAAATCTGCCATTTGGGCAAAAAATATTCTTTCGAGTTTACTTGCAACGAATCTCTGATAAATGCAAAGAAAAATAAAAAGATATGCTTTTGCTTACTTTACTTCGTTCCCCTTTTTATAATCATCCAGAAATTTCATGATACAAAAGCGTCCATAAAGTCCCCTCGCTAAAGCCTTGGCCCATAAAAATATTTACAACAAGCAAGTAATCAAAACGCAAAGGGAAATCGATTCCTCAAAGTCTATCCGATGGCGAGGCAAAACCCAATGGCCAATAATTTTTTCTCGCTCGCCGGGAGCTTTCCTCTTCCGAAGAAAGCAGACGGCAAGAAAGTTTTTTCCCTCTGCCTCTCGTGCTCCACACTGAAAAAAATAATCCGTAGCAGTAGCCGATGCGATCGACTATTATAGCTTGGGTCGGGCGGGCAAGCACAGTCAAGCCATAACGACACTAGCGCCAAGCTGTTTTAGCCGAGGAT
>JAWWEM010000054.1:1940716-1957877 GCA_035582935.1 Ormyrus thymus | reverse complement strand
ACTGTGCTTGCCCGCCCGACCCAAGCTATAATAGCCGATCGCATCGGCTACTGCTACGGATTATTTTTTTCAGTGCAAGGCGTTAAGTGGAAAGGGGCAGCCGCGCCGCGCACATATCGTTGACGAATTCATCTCCGGGAGAAAAAAAAGACGCTCGTGCCGCAGCCTCGCCGCGCTGGATTAGCGCGGGGAAAAAGATTACAAGCGCCTTGTTACCGCGGAAAAGCCGTCTCTTCTCGCCGAGATGCTTCGCCGTGTGCGGCCCGCGACAAGCAGGCTCTTTTGTATATTCGCCCTTCCCGGTTTTAACGCGCTGTTATAGCTTCGCGATTAAAAAGGCTCGTCGTCACGAGTCGTGAATGGGTGAGTCTTTTGCGCTTCGGCGGAGATTTCTGTAATATTTCGTGTAAATGATGGGGAGGATAAAAAAGGGAAGTCGGGACTGTTTATGCTTGCATTGTGAAACCTTTTTCGAGGGAGAAAAGTATGTTTTTAGAACGAGTTGAAACGCAAACATTTACCTGGTTCTCGAAGATCGTTATTGAATTTTTATGGTGTTTGTTTCTAGTAAGGGAAATGTGAATGGATAGATAAATCGTTTTCTGCGCCTACAATAAAGGAACTATAAATTAAAAAAGAATTTCGTTCTAGGATAGGAAATTTATTTTTCTTCCTTGAGAAAATTTACTTGATAAATATATTTAGTGTATTTTTAATGTATGATTAGATTAGATAGAAATGTGATTGAAAAAGTAGTTTTATCGGGATCAAAAACAGCCATGCTTTTATTGACAAAGCTTATCGTTCGTAGAGCTACAAAATCCTTGCAAAACCAAGATTACTCATATGATTGCAAACAAGGAGGGTGATTCAAATACTTGTCATTGCGAAAATTTCTCCAAGTTATTCATTCCAGCTTCTCTCGTATTTTCCGGTGAAATTGAAATACGATTTTATGCATGCATTACTAAGTTTTGAAACTATCACCGAATTAAAACGTCTTTAACAGCAGAGCGCAAAAAATTCTACGTGCAGTTTGAAAAGCATTTATGAATTGTAAAAGTAGCGTCTAACAACGAAAATAAGACGTTCCCATAGTTTGAGCCGCCGTATACATTTTTTACGCTCAACTTTACTTCTTTAGCACTTTCACAAGCCAGTTAGCTAAGTGCATGCACTTTCGATCATTGGACGAAAAATCTTCATAAAAATTTAGACTCGTCGAAACGCAACAGGCGGACTTTCCAAATAATTTCTGAAATTCAGAGTAAGAAAGCATCGACGCCGATGAAGCTGCCCCTTTTCCTCGGAAAAAGCGATCGATGTAAAAATCTCAAGGGGGCAACGCTCGATATCAAACTACACCTCCGGTTCTACGTTTTCCCAAGACCAATCAAGCGCCTAGCGCTGTTCGGCCTGCGAGCGACTGAAACAAGCTCGTAACTAGCGAGGAAAAAATTCCGAGCAACCAAGTTGCGCTGCAGCAATCTCAAACGTAAGAAACGATCGTCCTTCGAGTCCTGCCGGCTTCGGTACTCTCTCTTTCTCCGCCGCTGAAGGAAGACTTTCGTGGGCCATTCAGTGCCGGAGAAGCGAATAGCAGGCAGTGCCGAAGGGAGAGAGAGAAAGAGAGAGAGAGAGAGAGAGAGAGAGAGAAAGAGAGAGAGAGGAAAAGAAAGGAAGGAAGAGAAAGAGGGGAGCGGAGGAAAAGAGAGATAAAGAAAGAAAGAAACCTTAACAAAGTGTAGTTAGGAACTGGGAGCCGAGGAGGGGGAAGACGCAGTAAACGCCAAGGATCGCGTCTCTCTCTGCGAAACGATCGTTCTCCACTAGTATTTTGAGCACCATTCGTGCTAATCCTTTGGCCGAGGCCGCTTTGTAGGCATCGCTTCTTCTTAATGCTTTCTAATTAAACTTGGGAAGGGATTTTTTCTGGAAAAACTAGATAACTCCGATATATTTTACGTACTTTATGCATATCTGGGAGGTTGAATTCGAGTTTTAAAGATAAATATGTAGTTAGAAATTTAGAATTTAGAAGCGTCAGGATTAAAGTTAATTTTGCACTGAAAACGGAAGTCTTTAATTTGTGTTCTAAGCTTGGGTCTATTGAATATTATAAAGACGTCGCTAAGATTATTAATAATCTTAAATGGTATAGATAATGCAAGGTTTATAAAATACACAAGAATTAATAATGACCTGTAGAAAAGTAATCACAGAAAGTATAATAAATACATAGTTTCTTATCTTTATGAAAATCGCCAATTCTAATATTTATCGTTCAATGGAGGGAACCAGTTCATTCTTCCAATTAATAGTAAGTCCAGCTTTAGTATAACTCATAGAAATTTAAGCCTCCGATATTTAAAAGTGTTCTAAACGATGGCTTTATACTCTCAAATAGAAATGGCAATGCATTAAGATATAAAAGAAAAGCCAATTTCTCCTGTCAACATATCTAAAGTCCCGAAGAATAATTCAATTGTAGAAAGTACATTTGGCATTTTTAGAATATTAATATTGAGCTTCCTTTGTGACTCGAATAATAACCCGATAGAGTAAACGAATCTCGAGGGGAAACCGCTAATACGCGTGAGTAAATTTTGTATGCAGTACGAGTGTCATAGCAACGTCTGTCATCCGCTAACTTATAACACCAAGCTAATTTCAAAGTTTATTCCTCCGCCACATTAGTGTGTGGTTTGCTTTTTCCCGTTACCGAAAAACTTTTCTTCCATCTAGCGCAAAATGAAACGTCAGCATTCTGTGGCGTAGCTGTCACAGTTTTATTAAGCTTAGCTTCTTTAAACGCCGACTGAAAAGTTTTTAATCCACAGCCCAGGTAGGCTTAGAAAAATGCTAGAGTACCAGGTGGTCAAAGTGGGTCAGAATCTCGCAGCTGCCAATGCCGGCAGAGTATTTTCAGCCTCCCCATTGTTCCTCCTTCCGTTATAAAGACTCGAAGATTTCCCAAGCATCGGCCGAATGTTCCGAAACACTTGGATAGTAAAAAAATGGTCAAGCTCCTCCTCGGGCCCCTGCCGGCGAATGGTGCCCCGTCCTTAAATTTCTATCTCCCCCTGCGCGCGGGCCAAAGCAAGGCGGCCCGGCGCGTTCCTCCGCGCAGACCTGCGTGCAGAGTTCTGTTTCGAGGGCCCCGCTCTCGTCGTCCCGTCTCTCTCCCTCGCGCGCACACTATCGTACGTATCCGCTCCGCGCGCGGCTTGACGCTTTCCGCCGGTGGTGCGCCGGCGTGGTGGGGAACCGGCAGCCGGTTGCCGCTTCTCGGCGAGCCGCGCCGCGACCAGAGTTTGCTGCTCCGCCGTGGCGAGCCCATCGTACGCGCTCGCCCGCTCGCTCTCTCCCTCTTTCTCCTCGTACATCGCTCCGAGCTTCCAGTCGGACGACTCGCTCGACTTTTCTCTTCGTAGCATTCTTCCCCCGAGATTCGCGGCTAGTTCGCGGCCAAGTGCGCGGACTCGCTGGATTTTTCTTGTGTCATGATGCTCATTGCCCCGCTGTGATCTGTGAAAGTATAATATATTGTTGAAGAATTTCCAAGTTAGTGCCGCTCGGGGGACGGACGGACGGACGACTGGTTGCTGCTGCCGGGCCGCTGGAGCGGAAGGCGATTGCTTTTATAACTTGCATCGCACGTAGAGCTCGGGGCGGACGGAGAGCAACGCGTGCGAGACGGACGATGGTTAAGAACGTTCTCATCCCTAAGCCGGATTCCTGGATTATATTTGGTGAGTCGAGCGGCGCGCCGCCGCCGAGGCTTTTTGCTTTTCGGGCTCTGGCCGCCAAGACGAGAGAGAGAGAGAGAGCAACGCCACGCGCCGGACTATTATGTTTGATTTATTTTTTGCGCTTAGCCGCCGGTGATTCAACCCGCGAAATTTTAGTATTATTTCTCTCGTCGAGCGTTGTAATTTTACGGAAATTTTATTCTAACGAATGAAACCTCGCGTCGCGCCACGCGGTCCTGTCTGTTAATAGTGAAAATCAAAGTAGAGATGTCATTTTACAAAGCTTTATTTTTAACGCATGTAAATTTATGCAAACGAATTCCTACGCTGCCTTCATTAATTGATTAAATCTACGTGAATCTGTAATGGACGATTTCAAATGTTTACAAGCTCAAGCATATAATAACAAAATTAGAGTTTTCGAAATTAATTCGTTAAACGTCCGCGATCTCGTTCTCGATTGACATCGCTTGGATTTAAATTTTCATACGTTCCTCAAGTATTTCGTTCGAGAGCGCCGCTCAAGTACCCATATTTTTTGCCCTCGAATCGGTACATTATAGTCGCAACAAACGATTTCACGGTTTAGCCAGATTTTCCAGATCCGATACAAAACCGACGGTTGGCGGCTCTCTTTATTCGGGAAAATTGAGGGGTCCACGAGCCGGGAGCGGAAAACTCGCGCCGCGCGCGACACAAAAGCGTGTTTACGGTTTAGCCCTGAATAGGCGCGTTTTTGTTGCTCGGGTCGCGCGCGCAGATGAATCGTACTCGCGCGCGTCGTCGTATATCTGATACATCCGCTTCCCCCCGGACTCAAATAGATTTTAGAGAAGCGACGGCTTTGAGCGAGACGGAACGTAAAAAAGGTCCCTCGAAGCTTCGGTAGTATAATTGGAGCGGCGAATCGCGAGCCGAATAGCCGAGATTCGCCACGGGACTGACGTAACGCCGTGCTCATTACGCTTTACAATGAATTTCGGCTTGGCGCTGAAGCTTGCATTCGAAAAAAAAAATACAATGGATTGCTTCTAAAGGAAAATTTGAATGAGGATTAAAATATAGGACATTTGCAAATATTGTTTGCGTTTCCAAGTTACGTAAAGTTGAAATCAGTAGTCAAATAAATATGCGAAAATTAAACGTCATCCCAATTGTTTTATTGGATTTGTAATATCGATTTTGGAATCATTAATAAATTTTTATTTTCATAATATAAGCAGGTGTTAATAAAAGCATTACCATAATAGATAAAATTGTTGTTTTTTTTTTAATTAAAATGCGACAAAATCAATTGAATAATATCTACGTATATCTGACTTGGATTTAAAAGCATCTTAGAAATGTTAGTTATCTAACGGTTTAGTTTAAAAGTGTATAGGTTGATTTGTTTTGATCTGGATATTGCCGATAGGTTGCGGTATTTATTCAGAAATATTGACGAGTATCCGCAGCCTCTTCATCTATCACTAACATACTCTGGAAATCATTAATCAACTTCTAAACTAACGAGCCCAACAAGCCTCCCAAGCACTTCCAGCATCGAAATTTTCATGAATACGATTCCTTGTGCACTCACACGTGCACATGTCGGAGGCACAAAATTTTTTAACTGCTCCGCTTGAAGAGTGACGTAATGCCCGAAGATAATGAGAAAATAATTGACTCTGCATAATTTGCACGCTTTTCACAAGGGAAATTTTTTCGAGCCGTGATAGTGCAAAAACTAGTCGTATAATGTTATGAAAAAAGGTTTCAGTCATTTATTATTAATTGCTATTAAGAGATAACGGCAGTATTATTTAACAGCCCGACGTTGCAAGGTACAATTTATCAATTTTTAACGCGCGGTAAAAGTTGATTTCTGAGTTGCTTGACCGCTATTTTTATAATTCGATCGATTTGTACACTTTTTTTTTTCAATGCGCAGTCAGTATTTTTCATCCTTTTCCGTGACCTTCGCGCGGTAAAAATCAAGATGATTCATACAAAGTCGTGAAGTCACTTGTATTCCATTTAACAGATAAAAGTGCTATCCGTATTTTCTACGTGCAGACGATAACGTTTAAAGATATCAGTGCAGGAAGCTATTAATCTTATTAAGTTTATTTTTAACGCTTAAAATGGTTGTAACTTTTGAGTTTTGAGATCATAGGTTTTTATTAATTGAGAGCAAAAGCTGATTTTTAATGGTTAATGGAAAGTTCATTTTTATAACTTAGTGATAAGTAATTAGAACAATATTGAAATTAATGAAACTAACTGGAAAGTGACTCTGATTGGTGTAATTTAAATTCAAGTACTGTTGATAAACAGTCATATTTCTTTCTACTGTATCAAATAGAAGCTTAATTTTCGTATAACTTTCTAAAAGAATTGTCAATTAAAGCCGCTGTATTATTAATGTTCTTACCCAGTATTAGTGACTCGCAACATTAATTTTCTTGCATTAACTACTAAACACTGTTATAAAAGAATTTTGATAATGAAAAATCATATGTGATGAGGTAATCTCTGCAGTACAGTAGTCACTTTCATTTAAAACTTTATATTTGCTAATCTATTCTAGAAAACTGAACGTGCTGCTTTTAAAGTTAATGATTAGTGAGTTTGTTATGCAAAAGTAGTAAAAGATTTTGCGAAATTTTTCGTTTAAATTATCAGATATTGAATATCTATGTTTTTATAATATATGTCTTCAATTAAAATAATGCGAATGCATAAAATAGCATTTACTTTTGAAAATCGTTATTTATTTCCGACTACTTAGAAGCCGATATTCTGTATTATACTCATTAAAGCAGCTTCTTTCAAAGCTAGGAATTTAGAGGCTACATAAACCCCCAGGAAGAAAGTAGATAATCAAAAAAGCAAAAGGACGTCTCGCAAGTTTTCCTCATTTACTTGAATAATATATAATGCCAGGACATCCATTTAATTTCCGACAAAAATGCTTAAACAATGTGTTATCACATAAAAGTTGAGGGCAAAAAGTTCCCACTAATATGATATCCCGCAACAATGCAGCCGGCCATATTAGGCGCTCCAAACTAGCCAGCGAAGGCATGCATTCACCTTCATTATTACCTCTCTCAACCGTTCCCCCCGTTCGAAAAAAAGAAAATCGAACGTCTCCTCCTCCCATATAAGCGACGGTAATTAGCGATCGTCACAGCTCTTAAACCGAAATCCCAAGTGGAACAGCGCTAGGCGGGCGGCGGAGCTCGAAAACCGGCTTGCCAGTCGAGCCCGAGCCGATTCGTCGATGACCGAAAGAGAAGAAGAAAGGTCTGTTATCTGGCTTTTCTACCTCGTTATATTCTATCGGCGCGTGGGTGTCCCCCCCGTGCAGGATTTATTCAGCGATGCAGCGGACGCGGAAGACTCGTCTGCCACAAAGGAAATACCTTCGCCTCTCTCTCGCTTTTCCCCGCGCGCGTCTTTTATGCAGATCAGGCCAAATTGAGCGAGTGCTTCGAGGGGATGCGGCTCGGGTATATACAGTTTTAATCGAAAGTGACTCGCGGAATATAAAGCACTTGGGAGGTACCGATGATGATGTTCGAGAATAATGAAAGGGGACCGATGGCTGTATACGCTTTTGTCGCCGGGAGAATGCATTAGCCCGAGTTTTATAATGCCGTCTGGAAATTATGGAGAATCGCCCGGTATTGATGGATGTGGCTATTGAATTGATTTGAGTCATGTCAAATTTGTGGACATGAATGGCTTGGGTAATAAACGCTAAAGGGTTCTCTTTCAGTCCTAAAATTCAATCTAGAATATTCCGTTTTCGGAATAAGCCAAAAAAATGATATAAAATAAAGCGAGCTACCACACAGAAGAGCGATCTTTTCAAAAATACAGTCCTGAATGGCCTCGCAATAAATTTGCGGAAAAGAGCGCAACAAAACGACAAGTGACCCGAGGCATTCTCCTCCAGCACTGGCCGCACCACTGACAAAAGGCCGAATGAATAAAATATTGCAGCACACCGAAGAGGGCACTCGCGAAAGCTCGGCGAAATAAAGCTCCTGCCAGCCGTGTTGCATGACCCCTCGTGGCTGGTACTCCTTCAGCTGCTCGTCGAACAATCGCGGACGACTCTCGGCGTCGCGCCTGGCAATGACGCGTGGGCGTCGGATCATAATCGCGCCGACGGCTATAAGGAGGCCGAGCCGTATGATTCAGCCCGGGCGATGGTGCTGGCTTTTTCCTGCGAGGCGGCGGCGGCGGCGGGGGTGGCCGCTGAAAAATCGGCACGCGCGATACTTTCCAGCCGGCCGCTAAGCTAAGAACAATGACGGAAGACAATAGGCGCCTGGCGTATACACCGCACGCAGGGCGTAATGATTTTCAAGAATGGACGCCGGAGAGATTCGAGGGAGTGATTTTTCGATTGCCCGGCGTATAATGAAGGCGCCGCCGCCGCGAAGGCAGTGACGAGGAAATTCGATAACGCGCCGCGATAACGGAAATCACCGGTTGCGTAACGACAAAGGGGCCCTTTGACAGCGAACGGGAGGAGAAGCTAATCGACTTGGAGCGGCGGAGGTGGAAAAAGTACTCCGAATTAAGACTGGCTTTTCGGTTAAATTCGTTTCAGCGCTCGCATAATCAATCGAGTCGGCTCTTGCCGGCGCGCCTCGAGTACTCGCGCGGTACTCGTGGCTCCGTACAAGAGGGAAGAACTGCATTGAAGGAGAAAAAAGGCTCTTGAATTGATTCGCAGCAACGAGCGAGCCCTCGACTTCTTTCTCGCCACGAACGGACAATCAGGCTCAATCCCCTTTGCCTGAAAGGCCGAGCTGTAAAAGCAGCTACAAGATCATGAACTAGGTGCATACGCCGAGCGAACAAATGCACTCGATGCGTGTGGCTCGTGCGAGGAATCAAGATACTTAGCTCTGATGCACTTTGGCTCATTAGGGCCGAACCACCCTTATTCCACCTTTCAGCGCGATGGGAGATTAGCGCTTATCTACGCGTTATTCGCGCTCGCTCTGGAGTTTTTCTACCGCTGTCATCTTACGAAATAGGTTTGATCGTTATCCAAATAAGCGCATAATTCGCACTATGGAATTTTATAATAGCTGATTGATATAATCGATCAGCAATGATAAAGAAACTGGTTTGGTTAATTACATTGCACTTTAGCCGGAAAATGTTTATACGCGCAGGCTTCTTATTGTGCAAATAACAAGTCTTATAAGGCAATGACTCGCCGCGCCAGAAATCGGTACCTCATGTCGACGAAAATTCTAGCCTCGCGCTTTACAGTTACTAGGCGACATGAATTTTCAATCGAAAAAAGAGCCCGACGAATCCAAAAAGCATCCTCACAGTCGTTAATATGGTGCCGCCTCCTTTTTTTACGCGCGGCCTGCCCTGTAAGCGGCAAAGTATACCCAGGGCTTACGGTACCTGGTAGCAGCGATCCACCTCGAAACGGAGCGGAGACGAAAAGAAAAAGAAAAATGAAGAAGGAGCGAAGATCCGCAAGCTTGGAGCTCATTACACGTTGTTAATTCGCCGCGGCGCGGCGACATATACGTGCGCGTACTACTTGCGCGAGGGAATCTCTCTCTCTCTCTCTCTCCGGTCGGTGCGCAACAATGACAGGCCGCGGCTCTCACGTGACGCCGCCGCGTTAAGAGACACCGGCTCGAGGATCACCGACGGGGATGGGAGCTCCGGTGCTTATAACTGTACAGGCGATTTTTCGCCGATACGCGGCTGATTTTTGGATTCCTTTTCGAGCCGATCGCGCAATTTCGTCGCCAGGTGTGTGCGCGCGCGCGGGGCAGCTGTTGACAGCGAGGTATCGAATTCGGGCACTGGAGAGGCTTTTCGTCCAGCTCCCTTCTTAAAACTTTGAGGGAACATTACGATTATTTATTGACAATTTTCACACCGCACCTTCCACCGTTAAATAATTCTGTTAGAAGCGGCAAAGAAAAGAGCGAAATTACACCTGGCAATAAAACTGCCTCGTTCCTTCCTGCCCAGCGCCATAATTTTCCGGGAAAAAAGTCAATGCTCGCTAAATCACTCTTAAAAGCGAAAAATCATTCCCCGCCGGCTCGCCGCGCGCATAACGATCGAAGCGCCTCTCGGGGGGCGGCAGAAATTTCGCGGGACCGCCGCCGCCGACGACAGATGCCGCGGCGTAAGTGCAGCTCCCGCGTCGAAATATACAGCGCGCGCGCGCGCTCGGCAACCGGTGATTAGCCACGTGCATCGGCCGCGGCGTGTGGCTCTGGAATGCCGGCGAGCGCGGTAGCCCCCTGAAAAGAGGAGCGCGTCGGTTAGCCGCCGCCGCCGGGAGAGCGCTGAGCAAACACGCGCGAGCACGGCTGGGCCTTATGGAGGAACCCGTTTTTACGGCCGCGAGTGGCTCAGGAGGTCGGCCGAGTTCAGCGCGTGAAAATTCCCGGTACCGCGGCGGCGGGTGAAATCGGAACGCGCCGCTTGTCTTACAGATATACGCGCGGGGGCGATGGGAAAACGCGCGGAGGCGATAAAACTTCATTACGCGCTGATGCCCTTTCGCCGCTTGTGCAAATATTTTTTCTCGAGGGAGAGCCGGAGCGCAGGAGGTTTTTTCTTAACGAACCTCGCGCGATCTTCTTTCCAGGGCGCATTGTTGCGCGCTCGCTAATTAATGAAAAAAATGACTTTCATTGTTGAGGAACAAAGCGACGGTCTAAATCAGCGGCAGTGCTGCACATTGTTAGTTGCGCCACACGTCGCGGCTATATACCACTTAGATGCATACCTGCACGAGAAGCGGCCGGAGTCGCGTGCCGGCGCGTCGTTGTTTTCAGTCGATCTCTGCCGGTGCCGTCGTCGGTCGCCTTCCTTTTTCGAGCCCGCGGCGGCCCGTTTTCCATTTTCAACGATTGCCGCGGCTCGAGAGTCGAGAGCTCGCGCCGGGCTTCGCTAATGGCCCGGGATTAAAACGCGAGCCTCCCGTGTATACTTTCGTCGAGAAAACGTGGCTCCGAGACGCGCCGGTGGAAATTCTCTTTAATAATATAAATAAGTCCGCGCCTTTCGGCGATCTGCTTTGTTGTCTGAAAATTTGATGGCTTCATTTCTGCCTCGTGACTCGAAAGCTGGTTATGGTTAATCCAAGGTAACGATTTGTAAAGATCGGCAGATTCGAAGCTTTATAGTTTAGGGAATCGATCGCGGTGAAAAGGAAGGCAAAAATTCCTTCTTCAACTATTTTTCTGAATAACAAATTAAGAATTTATGCTCTCCGTTTACGTAGGAAAAGAAATCGGCAAAGAATTTCAATTACCCAGAGAGAAACCCGTCGGCTGACGGGTTAACGTCTCTCTGATATTTAGCTAATTGAATCGGTCGCGTGAAGCCTCCCGATAAAGCGGCAGAAGTGCGTCAAAAATACGAGGTCTTCATTTTAAATTAGCGGCGGTGAAAGACGTGTAAGACGGAGGGAGTCGAGAGTCGCGTGCCGCTCGGCGCGGCCGCTTTATAAAGGTGCGCCGCTTGCACGTTTTTCACCTGGGCTTTGCCATTTTCAGCGATCGAACTTCTTATTTACTAATGGTACGCGGATCCGACGACGGAGTGACTTTCCTGGAGAAAATGCGCTTTTTACGAGCCGGAGGCTCTTCCAGCTACGCGATTTATTGCGCCGTTGGTTTAGACTTTCCTTTTGAAAAATGTCGGTGCCTACCGCGGTATCGTTTTGTATTAAAAGTTCCTTCGTTTTTCTGGCTTCGATGGAGTTTAGACCGAAGGCGGGTATTCAAGTTTTATTAATAAGCACGAGAGAGATGTTTCATATAAAGTTGACGGTTTTGAAAAAAAAAAATGGAAGAATTCTAAAGATATGCAAGTAGATAACATTTATGAAAGAGAAATTTTATTATTCGTATAAAACACTAAAGATTAAGTTACCTGAATACTTGCAATTACAACCTCGATATCGTTTTAATCTAAAAGTTTAAAAATCTGAGGATTTAGTTAATTATCCCAGAAAAGATGCTTATATAAACCACGTAAAGTCGCATGGAATCTACGTGGTTTTGATGTTGTCTTATGTCGCGGTACTTAACTTTATTAGACAATAATATAAAACCATGTTTGAATGTATATTACTCTTTACAATTATGCTTCCAGTGTTATATTAAATATTCATTAGATTTTGAAACCATAAAAATTGAAAGCACCAATCGCATAACTTTTTCTCGGGTAAATAGAAAAATACATATTCAAATTGGTTTCCGAATATAAATTTCAAAAAATGCCTTATGCATTCCCTTAATTTCCATCCAGCCAATCTTCCCGAGAGGCTCAAAATAAATTCCCCCGAAATAAGTGTCCATCAGCGGAAAAACACTCGCATCTCTCCAGCCGAGAAGCCAGCACGCAGCTACGGGCAAGCATCCACACTGCACCCGCAGCGCCGCGCGGCCGGAGGAGGATAATATTCGGCGAGTCACGGCCCCGCGTACACGTTTACGCCATCGTCCCGCTGCTCCGCCGGCCCGGCGATTATCTCAGCCCCAGGATCTTGCGTTTCGTGCATTCATAATGACCTTGGTCTCGTCCGACACACAGACGCGGAGCCCACGTGTGAGTCCCTCTCCTCGCCTACCTCTCCTCCTCCTCTTCTTTTTTTCGGAGGAGGGTTCCTTTCGCACAACCTTGTCCTGCGCGCGGCTCTCGTTCTTGTTTCTCGCAGCGGAGACGACGACGACGACGAAGAAGAAGCGGCGGAGAGAAAGAGAGAGAGAGCCTCAAAAACGAAGTAAAAGCAGACGGAGAGGGGTACTGCCGGTGGCGTCGACTCGTGTGTGTAGAGTCTCGGACGATGAAGACGACGACTCCAAAAATACCGTCGCGTGCTTTGGAAACCGAGCCAGTCCAGTAACCTGCGGGCGCCTCTCTCTCTCTCTCTTTCTCGCTCGGCTGCGCCGATTCCTTGGCACGGAATTGTACGCCGGCGTCCCTTTCCGCGGATAAATAGGCCTCACCTTCGAAATACTATGAACATTGTGAGAAGCTACGCTCTTTGCGGGGAAGGGTCATCTTTTCAGAATTTTTATAGCTTCATTATGTATTTAGAACGCGGATCGAGTATCATAAATTCTCAGATTGGTTGTATTTTTTGCAAGCTTAAAAATGTGATTCGAATTCAGATATAAAAAGTTCCAAATTCACTTTCCAGCGATGATTTCATCTCGGCTCCTCATGGGAATTAAAAAGCGGGATTCATCGGGGCTATAAATTACTTCTAAACTGTGCCAAAAAGTCTCGTTTCTACAAATAGCGAAAGATAACTTAGTTCTCATTAGATACTTGGTTCAAGTTATGCTGTACACATACAATTATTTATTAAAAATTAATTAATGTTTAAAAATGAAATCTTTCCCAGCGATACAAGTTTAGCCAGAGACTGTTAGCATTTCTCGCTAAAGTATCTTTATGGTTGTCGGCAGTTAACGAAAACCGACGCCTCACATAAAACTCCCACTTTCCAAATGTACTCTCACCACCACTAGATCCCCAACGTTATCCAATTCTTCCAACAAGTTAACTAAGTGGGCTTTCAGCGTGAAGCTGCAGATGCGTCCTATATTCACTCGAAATAATTTAGAACGCCGCTGTTTCTCCAACGAAATAGTTTTCTTTCGTGCTTTTATGACCCTTTTCAGGAATGCAGATTTTTTCAACTACATTCTAATTTTCAAGTGTTGATGCACTGTAATAAGCAAGATGCTTCTTTATTAGCCATTAAAACTTATTTAATTTGCGACTAACTATTCTTTTTGGATATTGGCTAGTAGTATTTTCAAATTAATCGAAAGAGAACGTAGTAAGTGTGAAGTCACATTGTTTTTTGTCATGTTAAAAACGCTTTTTAACCTAATACTGTTAGTTCATAAAATGATCAAATACTGTACATGTTACTTTTTAGAATCGCTTTTAGTAATACTAAATCGAAGTCAAATCTAAATGTGACATAATTTGTTGGGGTTAATAAATTAAACTATATTTTTAAACGATTCCAATTCATATTAATATACTTTTATATAATACAATTTATGTAATGTAAAAGTTACACTAATGAGTTCAAGTTTCAGTTATATTTGTTTTATTCTCACAAAAACGGCTAATAATTCATCTTTTAATATTTAACCGCAGATATTTATATTTTGAAGGCTATTACGTAAAGTTCTCCAGAAATTTTCACTAGAAAAGCACCTTTACAATCGCATTGCAGTATCATAATATCAACTTCTAAATTAATCGTCCACATTACACGACTGCAGCATTTATTCATCAATATAAACAATGCTTTGATTAAATTTATCCCCCCTGCATTCCAGTTATATTTCAGTACGGAAATCTCAAGGGTACTTGTGCACTTGGCTCTCGAGAAAACACGCTCCAGCCATTAACATAATAGTTACGCTGAAGTATACAGCTATTAATAAGAGCTCGATAGTCCGAATCTCACGCCTTGCTATGCCGGCACACGTGCCTGCATGCTTAGCAGCTCCGCGATCCTCGTAATAACTCCAGGAAGGAAACTCGTCATCGCCGCTCTTGCGGCCAGAAACGAGCGGCGGCTTATAACGTGGAAAAGAGAGCCGCTCTTTCGGCCGCTTTATAATTATATCTCGAGAGGAGAGACCCATTTTGTTCGCTGACGAATTTCACACTTAATGCCATGGCATCTGGCGCTTATGTGTGTAGTATTATGAGGATTTTTTCGGAGACGTATTGTTCGCCGTTGTCGCAAGGAGAGTTATTATAACTTTCTTAACAGAGTTATTATAACTTTCTTGCCTATTCTTTTCCAGACGTGGGGAACCCAGAGTTTGCTTGGCAGGTGGAGTACAGCGAGGTGGGACGGCTGAAGAGGATTTTTGAGAGACTTGTGTGAATAAAGAGAGAGAGAGTTTTCAATTGCTAGACGTACTTGTAATAATTGTTTGATTTCTTCTTCGCGCGGCTTGTCGCGAGTCAAATAAAGGCGTAACAGTCTTCACAAAGTATTTCAACTCTGTTAGAAAGTCAAATATTTGCTCTTGAGTACGCAAATTTCTATTGTGGTCAAGTAATTTTGAGGTCTATAACACTGTAGGAAAGTCTAACTAATAAAATTATGTAACGTTTCTTGCCTAAACCGTTGAGTGTTCTTATCAAGCACTTAAATTTCGAACTTTCTTACAATCTTACGAGAGCCAGTATAATAAGCGACATCGAGCAAGGAATTTAAAAATCTAACGTTATTATTGTAATAAAACGTGGGCTTATAATTAAGCGTTTAAACAAATGGTTTCGTTTCTTTTCCTGCACTTAATTGGGGTGATTGCACTTGAGAATAAAATGTGCGAGTCACTGTACTTTACGATTCCGCAAAAGAAAACAGTGCGCCAATTAAGGTACATTAAGAGCGATTTTGCAAAAAAGTAGAAAGCTAACCAAGCCCATAAATTGCAAGGTCGATAAATTTGCAAAATCTAAAATGAAACTTTTACAAAAATTTGCATCTTCAGTGAGAAAACATACCCGTGACTTTGAGGTGGTTTCCTTTCACCTTTAATAACCTTCGACAATTACCCGGATAATTTACGCGGCAGCGAGAGCAATTATAAAGCGCACTACGGCGAGAAAAAGAAAAAATCACCAGTTCGAAATAATCGTGTAGTTCAGTTATTTCCGCGACAAAATCCCTATAAACCTGAAACTATTAAGTTTCCAGTAGTACCAACGTCCACTAATCCTCGTTGAAGCTTATCATTTTTATTTTCGGCCAGCTTCCGTTCGTATAAATCAATCAAAAGCACAATAAATTTCTTTGAAATTAGTAGTACAATTATCCCAAATGACTGATCGTTATGGTGCAGTTGTATAATGAATAAATCACCGTCGCGAGTACCTGTTGTGTAACAAGTATAATCATTATTCGTTACTGAAATTGAAAAATACCTCCCTGATGAAAAATGGGAGCAATGAAACTAACATTCCAAATTGAGGCTACATGACGTTTTATAAATTTTCTCATCATTTCATACGAGTCATTTCTGCTGCCAATTAGCATCCGCAAACAGCAAGGGTCAGTCTCGTTCGAAAAGTCACTGCGACGAGATATACGCCGCTCTTACTCAAGAACTTTCGCGCCCATCGAGCACAAATCATTGTGGTTTTAACATACATAAGTTTCTTACAATTAAATTCCGCGCGCGGATATATATTATGTAAAGAGCGAATTCCCAAGCGGCGCGAGTACCACCCAATTACGAGTCGCCGACTTTCCCAACAAATTTTTTCGCCAGCCTCCCGATCTCGAATTAGAATCTATCCCCTAACGAAGGAAAGCAACAAAGAGGCGCGCGCGCTCGGAGTGCAAGTGACGCCGTCAATTCATAATTCTCATTACCGTTGGACGTCTGACGAGTCGCGGCATCGCGTTCCCACAAATAATAATCTAAATTTCTCCTCTCGGGCCGCTAACGACACGTAATCCTCTTCCCGTATCGTCGGAGCCTGATTTTTTTTCCTTCCTACTCCCGGCGCGTAAATCAATCAAAACGACGTATCCGACGGCGCATCGGCCTCGACTCTTTTTCCCGCCGCGCGGCTACTCGCGAGAGAAAACCGTTGAATCGGCGCGTACGCACCGCGAGCAGATAATCAGTGCCCGCCAGAGAGAGAGAGAGGGATATTGCGGGCGGCCGATCCTGCCACCGTACGCGCGATGCCCGCTCGATTTATTAGTCGCGGAAACGACTTCGCCTTGGGGACGAGCCGGCCGGCTATTGTGTAGGCGAGTGCGAGCTGCTTCGCAAGACGAATGGCCGCTACTATATATACGGGCTATTTATGTGCTGCGCTGGAGGAACGCGTGTTTCCGTGTCGCCGAGTGTAAATCGCGACGCTCGCGGCGAAGGGCCTTTTTTCGCCTCCGGCCGGATCGAAGGACGGAAGCGTGCGTTTTTTCGGACAGTTTTTTGACAGCCCGGCCAACTACTTCCGGTTAGGTTTTGTAGCTCGGCGACTGTGTACTCAAACGAACGCTCGCGCTTCAGATCGGAATGTATTTGTTAATTAGAAACTTTTCAAAACGCGTAAATCTCTCGAAATCGCTGAAATCTTTACGCCAAGGAGGTGATAAAAATTGTGAAAGACGGATGACTGAACACCGTTAGCCAAATGAAAATGCACGCGGCTGCTGGTCCCACATAGATTCAAGCATATATTTTCCGCGAGAAATGGAGTTTTGAAAGAGCGTCCGCTAATGGCAGTCTGGCGACTTCATTCGCGCCTGCATTGTTTAGTGCGTGAATCACGCGCGGGATTTTATGAAGAAAACGTTTTGAAAGCAGCCGCGTAATCCTCAATGAAGCTCAATTACGTCGTTCCTT
>JAWWEM010000054.1:1895598-1936921 GCA_035582935.1 Ormyrus thymus | reverse complement strand
GAAAATTGTTGAACGATTCTCCGCTTGAAAGGTATCGGAATCGCCAAGAATCGATTCCTTTAAGAATCGATAAAATAATCGAGTCTTAAAAAAAAGAATCGATCGATTCTGAAAGAATCGACAGGAATCGCACATCACTAACTGAAACCCTTCCGCTCGGCGGAGCAACTGCCGAATTCCGAGAACAGCGCGCGACCGTTGCATTTGAACATGAAAATATTCCGAAAACGTCGTCAAAAGAATATTGATTAACAATAATTTAATCATATTTAGATTATTGGCGTCTTATATTAAATAATAAATCCGTAACTGAATTATTGAAATTTTTTATGTTAACGGAACGATCGCGACATGACGAAATCGACAAGAGCCCGCTCTTATTGTCCGCTTATCCTTTCACCGAAGCCGCCACGAAAACTCGGGCACCAAACACACGAAGCCAATTTCCATCCGCGGCCCACTTATCGCCACCTCGAATGTGGAACTAGAATTGCCAGGATTCGGCTAAATGGCAGGCAATTATTTTTCAGGAGCGAGCGAGGAGGAAAGAGAAAGGTTTTCGCAATTTACAGCATCCTCCGACGAGATGCGGCCCCACTGCCGATAAAACGAGCTCCGCTCCACCCTGACGATCGGCGGCCGATCAATTTTCACACTTTCACGCGCTCGGCGCGCCTTTTTTCTCCCCCCCTTGCGGCGTCCAAGGGCTCTTGATTGCCTCGCGAGTCTACGAGCTGCCAGCTCGTTCTCTCGAGCCGAGAGCGGCCTCTGTGTTTTGCCTTCGTTTAGAAGTGGAGCTCTCGCGCGCATTTGCTGCTCCGGAGATTTGCGGCTGCGCGCTCGTTAAGCTTGTAACGAGTGCATGTACACGCGCGCAGCTAGCAGGGCTTTTCTTTTTCTTCCGCCGAGGCTAAATTACGGTGAAATTTAAATAAATCTTAATGAGGGCTGTTATGCGCTGCGTTCGGGAAATAGTTTTGAGGAACTTATCATTTTGTTTTGTGTGCCTTCGGATTTGAGGGTGCGCAAGTATAACTCATGGCAACTGCACACCGTATAATTTTATTTCATAGAAACGGTTCTTACAAAGCGTCGAGTTTCCTTTTCCTCTCGAATGCTAAGTGTAAACATTTTCGTGATCCACTTTTGAGCATCGAAGATCCGTCGACGCCTAATGAAAAACACTTTTTTTTCAATGCAAACGAGCGCGGCAGACTGGTGGTAATTGCAAAATAATCCAATCAAACTGTCACGCGTTAATTGTAGGCTCGATAATTTTCCTCGCGTGCGTACTACGATATTTATATAATCGAGGCACCGTGAAGTAAAGTGAAAAAATATCTGGCCAGCGGCGACTGTCAGTCAGGGTTGTGACTTATATTAAAATTCAGTGAGCGGACAGAAAGAGAAAGAGATGCGTATCGGAGAGACTTGTCAGTTTACATTACTCAATTCAGATACTAATACACTTGAGAACACGTGTATTACTTTTAATCTGTATAATGGATAATCAGCCAGCCTGGAAAAGAAAGTTTCATTTAATATCGAGTTTAGATAAATGAAAGCTGGCGCACGACACTTTGAGTGTTCCACAGTATAATTAGTAATTATGAGAGACATATTGCCCTTTCATAATGCGCAGATAAATAATTTTGAGAATGGATAAGTGGCAAATGAATTGATACGCCATAAAATTAGCGAGAAAATAGATAATAAATAGCAGTGCATCGACAGGCGCGTTTGGAAATAAAGTAAAATTGTAAATTTCATTGTAATACCCAGTCATCAATGAGTCACAAAGCGGCACAACTGCACCATTATTATTATTCTTAATGGCAATTTAAGACTTACCTTACCTTTAACCGCACAGATAATCTGTCCTGAAAATAATTACCTTTACCTTCTCCTCAAGCGCTCGTAACATTCCTGGCAATCAGCAACAAAGTCCGAGCGCGCGAAGCGATTAATTCGTAAAGTCCGATTAAAATAGCAGCCTCCAGTCGAGATGAAAATTACAGCGTGCGTTCACACGCAAATTTCATTCCTCAGGCGCGTTATTACCCCAATCCCCGGAGAGAGAAAAAAAGCGCGAGAAGGCAACCGACTAATTGGATGGCAGCCGATCTCCCGCTAAATTAATACGGTCGTGGTATCGATAACGAGTCTAACGGCAAAGCCCTCTTTACAATCGTGGCCCCCTTTGGAATCGCGCGAAAATATCGGCAGCGGGAGCCAAGTTCGGTGAAAGTGCAGGTCGGAAGTTTGACAGGTCGCGTGCGATGGGGCTTTTTATGCTCCTAGCTTTCCAGCTTGCGGGACTTTCAGGCCGATTGGAATCGGCGTCAGTGCGTGCTTGAGAGGAGCCGAGATTAGAGTGATGCTACCGGTTCGTAAAGAATACCTATATGTGTCGATCAGATAGGACGGCTAGATTTTTGTACCCGGCCGAGTGTCCCAGTTGACTGAATCGTATATGGTTATCTGTAATGGTTTATTGCCGGAAAGTTGCTTTTAGAAAAACGTTTTTACGGGCTTTTAAAATTCACCTTTTTAGCGAAATCTTAATGTTTTTCCTTACATGTACTGTCTGATGTTTGATCAGTTTTTGAAGGTCGATGCTTACATATATTTAATAAAACGTGTTTGTTTCTCCGACCGTTTATTTCGTTAATAGAAACGGTGTCTATGTTTTCTCATATAGCATGATGATTTTTCTAATTTGAAAAGGTTTCCTTTTCCTACTTAATTATGCGCCCGTAAAAGTTACATTAGCTACTTCGGTTTTAATCAAAAGGCTATTGATTTTTGTTTTTATTCCAGAAAGTGTCAGTTTATTAAATAGAAAGTAATCTTATGTCTTTACGAGACTTTCGTGCCGCACTATTTTTTCGGTGATTTTTATCGACCCTTGTGAGATAGTTGACACGAGATAAAATCGCTTCCGCTTTCGTACGATAATCTTATTATCAGATTAAAATCTTTTAATTAAGTTTTAAAATTGATTTCTATCACTATTTGTTAAGTCCCGTTGGTAAGCAGTACTATTTATTTACATTTAAGTATATTTATGACAGAGTAATTAGTAGTTTACTGCAGGGAACGCAAACATTTAAATTAAAATAAATGACTTGAAGATTGGCCTGGACCAAACTGACTGCGACTTAAAGCATAAGCCATGGCTTGTTGGCTGTTTTCAGTCTATCTGGATCCTGAAAAGGCAAGCCAGAAGCCAGGTCGTACCCACCCCAAACACACATCCCAACCTTTAAAAATTAATGCAAAAATAAGAGGGGGTTTCCTTGTATCAAAGAGGCCGTCTTCTTTCGTGGCACTGGTTTTTGTAGGAGTACCTACCTGCAAAAATAGTAAAATTAGTTTGTAATCCGAGATGCGAGTGGCAGAGCTGCCACACGCTGTTACGTGTCTGTCCAGCACATATGACAACATGTTAGCATGCAAAATAAGGAAAGAATCGATCCTACAGATCCCAACTCACCTCTGCAGTTGAATAGTTAGACTGGTCCTCGTTGCAGTTACTACAGGATTCAGAAGCCTTGGCGACGAAAACCTTTGAAAATCTGAAGTAGGCTCGAACTCAACAATGGATTAGCTGTAAACAGAAAAGAATTAGAATATTTGTTTTGCATGGAAAGGGAGAGTGCACCGCTCTGTTATATTAAGACTGCCTCTCCCTACAGAATGTAAACATGAAAAGGGAAGTTATGTGCAACTACACTAAATTGGAGAACGCAGCAGGCAGGAAATCTTACAGCTGGGTTCTTACCTGGATAGACAGGACTTCCTGAAGCATTTCAAACACAATCTTCTTTATACATTTGCAGTCGCATCTTCAAGCTGTAGCTTCCAGTTCCTCGTATTCAACCTACAGTTCCCACCGCAACAGCACCTGTAACAAAAAGCAAAAATAAGAGACATCTTCTCATTAGTTGATTATTATGGAAATTGGAACGACTATAAAAACTTACCTGGCAAACTGCAGACCGGCAGATTACCAGGCAGATTAGAAAATTGTGATTGGTGCTACGAGGCTCGCAGATTGGCTTAGTTTTATCTCTTGATTGATATTCGCAATACGCGCAGTGATTTTTTTTTGATTTATCTCTTCTACAAGTTTACTACAAAAAATTCCTGTTTGTAAAGAAAATATTAGCCAGTATTGAATTCCACCATAAAATTGCGAATCACTTTTAATGTGTGTAATTTAGTTTCAATACAAAGCAAAGAAGACTCTTCTTTCCACACCACTTATCGATAAATTTTTCAAACATCATTTTCCCGAGGAAAACCGTTATTACACGTGGCGCAATGAAAGGGCCTTTGTGCAAAATAACAATTTTCTCGAGCGGCAAATCTTTTCATAAAATCTACCTGCTCACCTCCTCCTGGCGGCTCGCGAGTATATTCATTATAAAGCGAAAAAGCGCGCTTACAAGGCGGCGGCGCCGTTTTCGCGCGGCGGAAAACTAGTTCTAATCGGAGTTTCTAAATCTCGGCCGCGAGGAGGATATCCCCCTCGGTGAGCCCACAATGAGCGGGCCTGGACTTTTATATAAATTAAATGAAAATTACGGGAGAGCGCGAGCGGGCTTATCGCGGCCCCGGAAAGTCGCGCGTTCCGGGTGTCTTATCTGCCGCGGTCGGTCTAGATGCGCCACAGGAAACGGGAGAAAGCCCTAATTAATGAGCGAGCACGGGAGAAAGAAGCCGCGGGTTACACGCTGGATGCTCTCCTTTCCGTGCTGGACGCGATTAAGTTTCAACGGCAGCTTGCGGGCTAAAAAAAAGGAAGGGACCTCGACCTGCGCGTTACACGCCTTTTTGACAACGCAGCGCCGATTTTCGATGTCGGATGCTAATTTTTGAACGGCCGCGGCCTTCTTGCGCCGGGTAATCGCGGAGAAAGCAGATTATATGCAGATTTTTATCGATGCTTATCGCGGGAAGTACTTTGCTGCGCTAAAAAATCTTGACGAGATAATAAATATAATTAAAGGCTGTTAACTGTGTCTTGTATATTATTTTTCATAGGCGGGATTTTTTTTACCGCAGCCAGGCCGCGACTAAGTAACTCAAAATCGCCGTTGCCTTAGTGGTACAAGATTTAAGTATATTCTGGAAAGGTTGCATAATTTGTTTACAATCTGTTCCGGAAATTGGAACTTACACGTTGTCTGCACTGTTAAATAATTCAACGCGATAACTTTTACGAATCGGAACTTCTTAGCATAACTTGCATAATGCTATTACACTCGACATTCGAGCCCATCGTTTTTGCATACGCCGAAAGAGGAACTCGAACTTTCGTAACATTGTATACGAAGCTCAAGAAAGAAACCTCTCGATCGATTGATCGGGAAAAAAAAATTGGGTCGTCGCTTCCTTCGAAAGAATGCCTTCCTGGCTAGTTCCCGCGGCGCGATGCACCAGAACGCGACAGAAGAAAACGAGAGCGAATTCGAGGGTGCACGAGAATCCTTATAATAAAACCTGGCATTCATCGCGACTTTGCCGCAAGGAGGCCGAACAGCTGTCGCTTCTGCTCGACGTCACTCTCTTTGTCGGGCTTGGCAAAAAAAAAGGCGGCTGCAAAAAATCCGTCGCCCCGCTCATTTTATTGCGTCTGCGCACATGTCGCTCGTACGAGAGAAAAGGAGGAGAAGGCACACAGTCTCTACCGGCGGCTCAATATCCGTAAGAGCCGCGAAGGAAAGGCGAGAAAAGGACGGATGATGAATCGTGACGATGCGACTGTTCCGTTACTTTTTTCGGAGCTACGGCTCGACGTTCATTATGAATTTTTTCAGGTTGACAGAGCAACACGATGAGGATATTGATATCCTGGTGATTCGTCTGTTCTCATTGACGTTTTAAGATTTGACGCGTTGAATACGGATATGAGGCGTCGTTAATCGCAGTGTTACTGGGATGATAAATATTGCATATTAAGAAGTCCCGCTGCGGACATCCGAGCTTCTACTCTGTAAGATATGTAGAATTTCAATCGCCCACAATACTTTCATTCAACGGAATAAAGATCTGCTAGTTAAAGCTGATAACCAAATTAATTTATCGGACAGCGATAAATTTACGCGGCAGCCTCAATATCCGTACTGCCGCGTGACATTAAAAATTTAAAAGAAGGCCTCCTATTTACCTTTCCGAAAATATCCAAGTCTATTCCAGGAAAGCGAAAACAATTTCCACGACTTCCTTTCGCCGCGCGTTTGTTCTCCCAAACGTCCCAGACAGGTCCCCGATATTCGCGCCGAAAGCGCAAATATTTACTCAGCGCCACCGACTCGCAGTCTTATCGGCCTTCCACGAACAGCCCGAGCCCCTCGAATCGCGCCCAGTCGAACGAAAACCTTGTCCGCTCGACGCACGGAGCCGCTCTCGCGAATAATCCGAGGGTCAAGGCCGCGGTCAAGCGGCCACTTCCTCGAAGCGGCGACTTGTTAATCATCGGCAGCGGCGGAGTGATAAGGCCGAGGTAATAAATAACGTTAAACGGATTACGATCTCTCTCTCTCTCGCTCTCTCGGCTGCAGGTCGCCGCGCCGCTTGTCGGAACGCATCGTGCGAAACGCCATTCATTTTCGAGAGCAGTGCGCGCACGCGGCCTGCCTGCCTGCCTGCCCGCAAGGGCACTTAGCATATGTCAGGCCACCGGCGTCGGCTTTAGCGGCCGGCAGGTGTGTGCGCGCGCGCGCTCCGATACACGGACACGTGCGCCGCTAAGCGAGGAAGCTGGATCGGGGGGGCCGAGACACGCTGGCTTTGTGCCGCTGCTTTTTTCAGAGCCGGCGCGCGCCGAGAGTCGAGTTAGCCGCCTGTCGGATTAGATATACGCGGAGTAATAATCTGGGCTTTATTCGGAGCTGCCGCGCGCCTGGCAGTTTCGAGACTGGTTTTTTTAGAACGCGCGTGAATTTGAGGATTTTGAAAAATTACGCGAGCGGTGGGCTTTGTTTGAGGATCCATGGAGAAAATTAACGGAAGAAGTGCGCTTTTTGTCAAGCAGCACTAATTGTACGTTCCGCAGCTGCAATCACGGTTATAAATATGCAGGCCGGCCTTCTTTGTGCGCGTATATGCATACTTTTGTTCCGCTACCTTTATAACGTGACTGCACGCATCTGATACGAGGATTTTCCTGCCGCCGTCGGCTGCGGATCAAACTTTTTCTTGTGCAAATGAAAAAGCCATTCCCTTTCCAGTACAAAAAATCGCCCTGAAAATTGAAATAGACAAAAGGGCCTCCGATTCGACAAAAAAAAAAATTGCCCCGATGTAGCAACTCCCTCGAATCGCGGGCATCGCAGCCCATCGCTCGGATCGACGTTCATTATGCAAATCGCTGATGCCATCCAAGTGAAAGGGTAGCAGCGCGCGGGCGCTTATACATTTTGCATCAGTCGCTCGCTTAAAGCGCCGCTCATTGTTGCGCCGCCGGCGGAATATTTCAATTTTCCCGGCCTCCGCGCGCGAGAGCCCGCCGCATTGCGCACGCGTGAAATCACAAAGGCGAGAGCTGCGTCACCTGCGCGGGGCCCGGCTTAGACGGGGTATTTTTAAAGCTCGAATCATCGCGCGAGATTGAACGACCTGATAGCTTATCGATTCGTATGGGTTGAGGCGACTGTTTTTCTGCATTTTTTTCTCGCAAAGGCGAACTGCGCGCTTTTAGCGCTTGAGAGTCAAGCTTGGGAGCGTAATTTTCAGTTTCAGCGTATTGCGATTAGTTGTTGAATTTGCAAAATTAATTAAGAGGTCAAAGCGGCCTCATAATTCAATAATGAACGTAAAAGTGAAGCTGCCTTCATGAAAGTTTGCATTTTATTGAATCACGTATTAAAAAAGACGTAATCTTAGATTGGACAAGAAAAATAAAAGTTACGCAAGTGCTTTATGCAATTACATGCATCAGATTCAGTGTCAATTTATTATTGTAAGCGAGACTGGTATGTCCTGAAATATTTTCAAGCCACAGAGGCACAGCATTAAAAATAACAGTGCAATCGTGATAAACGGCATAGAAACTCGGCGATTCCAGATAAATTCCTAAAGCCTTAAATACAGCTATTTTTGACGAAGGATGAAAAAGACTTGAAAGCCACGATTTCTAAACAACGAAGCGTGGCGCTCCGCGGTTCTTTCGCTCGGAATCGGCACCGCGGCGATAACAGTACCGCTGCCCGCGTCAATTTCCAATTCTCTCTCTGTCTCCGTCCGCGTCTCTCTCTCTCTCTCTCCCCTTCGATTTCCACGACCGCCTCTCTCGCGGCTATTCGCCCCGGAGTCCATAGCAGAGACAGACAGTCGGACGGACAGAAGTAGGGGTAAAAAAACCACGGACGGCGGCTTCGGCAAAAACGCGCCTTCACCGTTCGTTCGAACGCTCGTCGCGTTTCCCAATAAAATGGAACTTTAATAGTCGCCTCCTTTAACAAAACGCGCTCGGCAATAAAGTGCTTCGGGCACGGCTTGAGCCGTGGCAAATTTCGACATCCTGCTTTTTCGAGCCGAGCCGCGAGAGAGGCCCGATCGATCGACGGCGGGGTATCAACGTCTACGCAAGCCGGCCGAGAGCCACGCAAGAACAGAGATTAAAAGGGCCTTTTTGCCTTCCGCGAGAGAGAGAGAGAGAAGCGAAGGTTACGACTAGAAACGCCTATACAAATTGCGCCGAGGCTCTGCGTGCGCGGTGCCTTGTATTTATCAGCATTAAAATTGCCTTTTTAACGCTTACCAAGCCGGATGATAATTTATTTTATGCGCCTCTCGGCTCTCTCCCTCAGAAGAGGCTCGAGCTCCTTCCTTTTCTTCTAAAACATTAAGGGGTGTGGAAAAATATTAATGAGTCGGATTTGCAAGAATGGAATTAATGTCCCGCGGGTAATTTATCGTAATGAAGCTCTGTTATTAAAGCCAACAATGGACCATTGACAGGCAACTCGCGCAACAATTCTAGGAACAGTTACTGCAATTTCAAGAAAATTTGGATACTCCAATGCAGCATTGACATAGTTTTTTTTACGAGATGAAGATCGCTTTGCGGTTTTCAAATTGGGTTTATAATTCGTCCACTCCTGGCGGCCACTTCAATTTCCATCATTATGAACACAGTTACACGTGACGCAACATTTCATTTATATTCTGCGGTTTATTCCGCTACAATGTGTCCGTACGAGACTTATTACATATTTTCCAGACATTGTTCGCATTTTTAATTTAACTGCTTGTGAAACAGCACAATCACAATTTATTCTTACGAAATTTCTAAGCATTCGACAAAAATGAACTGAAAATATAATCTTAAAAAAGAAAGTTAAACATTGGCGTAAATAAAGATGCTAAAATTTTGTTAACGCTTATAATCAGCTTCTCAAGCAAGTTTAAACGTAATTGGCCAATTTCCTAAGCTCCGCGAACCTTTCACCTTCAAATCCAAGTCACACGGCGAATCACTTTTCCAGCCTTACGAAAACCACCCCAAGACGTTACAGCCGTCGTAAAACTAAACAAGAAAATTATATGTGCAACCGGCAGGGACATATACTTTTCTCCGACTCATCGGGCGAATTAAAATTCTTCCCGGCGGGAAACCAGTTTCTGCAGTAGTCGCTCCCCGATTAATGCCTCGATTCCGGACGCCGGGAAATATACAAATCGTTCGGCTGCGGAGACACGTACACACGCCGGCCGCGGCGTACGTCCGAGCTGCAGCGCCTCTCCCACGCATCCGGTCGGAATATTAAAATGACCAGTGGGTATAACGACAACAACGGGGAAAAGTAGGAAGAGAGAATTAATGGCCGCGCAGAGGAGAGGAGGATGTGTGTTGGAGCCCGCACGACGAATGCGTATATATATATATAGATAAATAAGACGTCGGGAAACGTGCAGGGACGAGCTTTGTATGGGCATAATTCCGTGTAATGAACCAGCTGACCATTTCAGGAAATTGTCTGCCTTCCCACTAAATGACTTCGGTCTCCAAATCTGCATCTGTAAGGACTGATGAAGAAGTGAACTGATTGATGTGTTTTTTTAGCATTAATTTTGATTGTTAAACTTATATTGACCTAAAAACTGGATTTTAACTTATCTGTTTGCTTGAATGGCTTAAAGGAAGCGCAAAGGAATGCACTTTCAGATCGCAATCGCTTTTTAATTGCCATTTTTCGCAATTCAACAAGGTCAAAAAGTTGAAAAGTTTTCCTCGTCTTATTCAATATAGAATACCGTCAAAATGATTTAATACCTTTTAAAAGGTGCCATTAAAAAGTCGTTAAGGGGCTGGTCTTAACGCACCGAATCTCGGTAAGCGCATCGGATGGACAAGAAGATGCAGCCTCGAACAGTTATACGTATACCTTCCCGAGCCGCTACTTCTTCGCATCCGAGGAGATAAGCTGAAAATTTAGTAAAAACCGACGCAAGAACAAGAGCGAAAGATAGATGCCGGGACGGAGATATAGAGAGCGAGCCAGACAACTCGTGTAAAATTGCGCGGCGGAGATCGTAAAAATGATCGGTCTCTCCTCGCTGACAAATGACACGTAAATTTATGGCTCGAAACAATGGACCGCCGGCTAAAGTTTTGTGAAATTCCGAGGCTAAAAAGTGTTATACAGCCTCGCTCGGGGACTTTCCCTGGACGGGTCCTCGATTCACCAAGGGACAATAGAGGTCGTTCTGCGCGCCGCTCCGAGTGCAATAAAATAGCTGAGAAAGAGGCGAATCGGGACGAGGAATAAGATATACCTATTACGAGACAACGATTTTCGCCTCTTTCTTTGTTAAATCCGTGTAGGAAAAATGCTGGAAAGCTTCGATTCCCGGACTGCGCTCGTCCATTGGTTTCTTCCATTGCACCCGTCACGTTTGACGGCTGGAGTAGCTTAATGATAGAGTCTAAAAATAAAAGTGCGTAATGCAGGAAAATGAGATAACATTAAGCAAAGTTCAGCGAAAATTACAACATTATCGACGCGAGATGAGTTGAAAACGCGAGGAAGTAGAAATACGACCGCAGGCTAACGTAGCTTGGGGATAAGACTTGGAAAAATTCTTCGAGCCAAGAATTAAATAAAACTGAATAATTTGATACTTCGTAGAAATGTATATTGGATATGCAAAGTGTAGGAAACAATTTTCGACGCTGCAAAATTAGTTTCCAATAACATGTTATTGTGCTGCATTACAAAATAGACGCAGTAACAAAACATTGTTCATGAGCTGCATGCAATTTTCATCGGGCAGTATTTATTTATAAACGGTTGTTTCTCGAGCTGATTTCATTTCCGTTAAATAAATAGTCACATTACGCATTGAACACCTGCGACATTTAATAAACACAGTTTCCAGAAATCGAATCGATTAATCGATATGTGGAGCTATACCCACTAAGCCGGTCAATCCTTTCCGCAGCAGCGAGCAGAACTGCAAGAGGAAAGCAGCATTTCCAAAGTCACACAAACGAACTTTTCCCTCCGCGAGCAGTCGGCAACGAAAGCAAACGAGGCTCCGCCGACTCGCTCGTTTATTTTTCCGACCCCCGTCGCACCATATGGTCCGGTTATCGCGACAATAAGCAGAGCAGCGGAGCGAAGTGCCAGGAAAAAAGTGCTCGGCGGGTACCCCCCGGCGGCGGTCGTTTCCTCGCACGTGTCCCCGCCGGTGGGGTCGGCTGCAGGTGCAGCATAACGATTTTCCTCGGGTGTCTAACGGCGCTCTGTCGTTCCTGGCTTTATTTATCTGCATATCCGCCGCGATGTCCGGCGCCCGTGGCTTTCTCTTTTCCCGGGGAAGAAAGTACGGCGCCGGATTATCGTGACTGGCAGTAAAGGCTCGCGGAAATCGATCAGCGATCGGCGATAATCGCAGGCGTGGCCATAGAGCTGCCGTCGAGAGCCGTTTCTCCGTCTCTCTCTCTCTCTCCCTCTGCCCGTCGAGCAAAAAATGGGGTTCATAAGGCGAGAGAGCCGGGGCTTAAATTGCTTCGCGGAATCGACGAGTGTGCAATTGCGGCTCTGTACGCGTCTCGCCCTCTTTCGCTCGAGCTCGGGTGTATATCGGAGAGCGCCAAGTCTCCTCGCCTCACTTTCTCCCCGGCCGGGGCTGTTGTTTATTGCGTTTCCCGCAACGCCGTGGAAAGTACTTCATATTTACGCCCTCGGCGAGTCGATTCTCTCTCGCAGTGTCTTTTCGCGGAGCCGCGAGACGCGAAAATTTCGCGCAAAAATTAACGAGCCCATTGTCCCGGCTCGGTTTTATGTTTCCATTTGCCGGCTGCGCGGACCGTCCGGCGTTTCAAGTGCGAGCGGCGAATTTGAAATGTTAATTCTTTCGCGCCGCGCGCAACAAATCACTGGCTATTACGCGGGGTCGCGTGCAGTCGTGCGTATTTGCGCGCGATCGCTCCTTTTCTTTTCGCCTTGGATCCCTGCGCCTTCCGGAACCCGAGGGAAAATAATATCCAATGCCTCCTCCGACCGCGATTCTAGGAAAGTTTTTTTACACCGGCCGCTCTATGCTAAATAGGAATTTTGAAAAGGTTGTATTTCTTCTGACGGCTCGTACTGTGTAATAAGAGTAGTAAATCAAACGCACGACATTATGCATACAGTAACAGTCGCTGGGCAGACTAAATGGACTGGCGTTTTACTACTACGGTGTTGATATGAGAGGTTACATTTTAATTTATGCTGAAGCGTGCAAAGTTAAAATTTACTATTGTTGTTAAGCCGAAGGGTTGAGTTTTTCACTGCAATTACTTCGTGAAATTTGTAAGGCCACTAAAGGGCTGTACAGTGGAACTCGACTCGGCTATAAGATGATTAAGATAACTATTATTGGAACATGCCCGCGCGTCCGTATCCGGTAATAGAAGGAAGGCAGAAAGAGAGAAAGAGATAAACGAAGAGATCGATGCAGTCAGATGAAGCGATAGACGTATCGTTTCGTATATAAAGGTCCGTTCTTTGACCCTCGGTTACAATTTATTGTCGGCGTAGAATCTCTTACGTCTCTCTTTCATCCTCCTCCTCCTCCTATGCTATCTCTCATCTTTTATTTTACCTACTTATATCTCAATGTTTTTCTCATAAGCCTTTAATGCAAACGTTATTCCGCCATTACGATTATCTCCATTCATAAATTTCAGACAATTTCAGATTAGAATCGATCATTTTTTAGGGAATCCTATGTAGTTGAGCCTACATCAATAACAGGGCATCTCGGCAAACATTTCGAAATCCCACCGGTTCCGTAATCTGATATGATCAGGTAAAAGCCGAGAACAAAAATCGCTTTTCAATTAGCAGGTGCGAGAAGCCTTTATTGTCCGCGAAAAAAAGCACATTGAAATTCAAGAAAGTCCGAGAAGATGGCTTTCGCGTGTGCTTCCGCGTAATAAACACGGAGGGAAGCCGCGGTCAATGTTTATCGCCGCGAAAGGAAAGTGTTTTAAAAAGCGAAACCCGCCGCACTCGCATATATTACTCGGCGCGCGGGAAGAAAAAAAAGAAGGGAATACCCATCCATTGACATTACCTCGCGACGATAAAACAATGGCGAGCGGAGGCTCGGGCGCTTTACTGCGAGCCCGAGCAATTCGCAGAGTCGTTAACCAGCCAAAAGTTTCGCAAGGAGATTAACCCAGTTGCGTGAGAGTCACAACCGCGAGACGTAAAAACTCGCGCGGCGGGGATTCGAACTCGGTCGAGAGACGATTCGTATCGTCGAGGAACGCCCGAAAATTAACGTTTTACGTATTGGCTCGTTAAATTTGCTGCGCGGCAGATAAAGCCTGAACATTTCTTTTACATCCTGTTTACTGATTCTCTCTGGGCATTACTTTGAGCTAATAACTTTGTTAAAACTATGGTCTCTTTTCAATTTTTTGCACTAGATTAGATTAATGTGAAGCTCATAAAGCCAACTTTTTGCCGCGTTAAAATGCTTTCGACTCAATTTAATCATTTAAAAGCATATTCAAACTGCTTAAATTTATTTAGCTTCAATTAGACTTTTACGTGGCTCATTAAGTTATAATTACTATTTTATTTTAAAAGTCATTATTAAACACGTAAAATGCATAGCGATTTAAATATGTAAAGGTTCGTTCAAATATTAGCTTGTAGCGGACGTCAAAGTAGACCTACGTCAAAGTTTTTGAAGCTAAACGTTAGTAATTTGAGATATCAGTGAATACAGCCTTAACTTTGATTAAATTTACGGTTTTCGAGATAATCATCCAAGCGAAAATCAAATATTCCTGCAAATTATATATTATTATAAATAATTATAGTAGCCTTTAATAACGGAGTTTCTAGCTTACAACGCGCATTAAAACAGGCACAACTATATACGAGTATTTCTGTTCTGATTTCTAATATGCGCGCAAGTTTTTTTGTTCATCCTAACTTAGCAGTGAAACTCTATACAAATAACAATGTGACTCCAATGACGGTCACACCCTGCATCTATAATGTGTCCTTTAAAATCGGCTTCGGGTTTCAAACGCTATAACTATGATTTAAGACGCTTTCGCGCCTCTATATTTGTTATGAAAATAATAGTTATATATAGATTTACGTTAAACAAATGCATATGAATTCTTGAATAACTGAAAGAGCTGACTGATTTGATTGAATGTATTCTGAAATGTTATTTTTAACCACAAAAAATCTAGATATATCATCTTTTATACTTGCAATTATGTGTCAGTAATTATTACAAAAGCAAGAAATGACGAATGTTTATTTTTAACCAATCTATAAACATTGGATTTTTTGTTTTTCATTTAATTTTCTCGTTTAAAAGCTTATTTTGTTCTGACGCTTTGAGAATAAGCTAAAAATTCCTCAATTTTTTGAACCTGCACGACAAAGCATATATATGTATAATACAAGATGACCTAACATTAAATTATTTTTCCATAATCCACTAATGCTCATGATTGAATGAGTGATGCACCTAAGCACGATATTACTCGCTCTATTGAACCTGAATCACCCATCAATTACAGCGGATGCAGCGCGCTTTTAACAAGAACAAAAATCACCAACTAATGCATCGCCATTTACGCCGGGGAAGGAGAAAAAAACGCGCTCGAACCCGAGCAATAATCCCTTACAGCCCAAGCCTGCGGGTCGTTATTCAAATCGCCGTCCGGCGGCCGGGATAATTTAAAAGTTGAATTAGAAGCGCGGTCGTTGCCTCCGTCGTTGCTCCGCGCACCCCGGCATTATATTATTATTGCCGCGGTCGCACGCACACGCGGGAGCGGGGCGGGGGGGGATAACGTTGCAGCCGCTACTACCGTCTAGATGCATCTGCCGCCGAGGGAAGCCTTTATACTGCGGTCTGCAGCCTCGCAGCGAGACTCCTTAATGAGTTCCTTACAGCCGAACTCCGCGAGCTGTTGTGCGCGAGGAGACTTGGCTGCAAGGACGAGGCTAATGCTGTAACTAAGCGGACGACGGCGAAGATGAGAGTGCAGATAGCCGAAGCCGCTTTTACGGAAGTTTATCTTTGGCTGTTTTGAGTTGTTAGATGCGATCTCGCGCTGGTCAAGGACGAACGCTCGAGCCTGAGCTATTGAGGGGGTTTTGTGGAACCCTTTCACCAGTTTTGGTGTACTTTCGAAAAACTATAAAAAGGGAGGCGATTTTTTTAAAAACTAGACACTAAATTAGTTAAAAAAATATTTATTTTTAAGAGACGGTAGACAATGGTCAAAACTCAAAGCAAAACGCAGAAGAGCAGCAGATTGATGAGAAGATAGTAGACTGGGAACATTGAGGGTGAGCGTGACAAGAAGACACAGAGGCATGAAACGGTTGAGGACGAGGTGCGAAGTGACGAGAAAGAACACAGCTCGCAGGACGGAAGTGTAAAGAAAAAAAAGACGTCGTGGGAGGTCGACGAAAAAGACTCGGGGGACAAAAAAGAAAGAGGAAAAGACCGCGGACCAGAGATCGTTCTCGCGAAATTGATTAAAAACGGCCTCTGTGAAAAATAATCGACACGAATGCAGAGGCGAGGCTATACTTTGCCGAGTACATTTTACCAAAGCGAGCAATTACTAGATTTGTAGGAAGTCTAAGCGTCTCGTCTTAGGGTTGCCTATCATGACTCGTCAGTGGGCCTGACACTCAATTTATATAATTCTTGAGATTCAGGACCGCTTCTTATTTCAAATGAAACTTTAAGCACTGCGTGTGCCTGAAATTTCATTCGGATAAATTAATTATAAACATTAAAGGCATTCTCGGCTATTACGCGAGGCAAAGTACGAGAGGAAAAAGTCGACAGCCATCCGCCAAGGGCTTGCAATCTTGAACCGGCCGGCGTGCTGCGGTCGTGTGCAGGTACTTACGCGTATACACATTATCAGTCGTATGAATTTCGCATTTCGCTTTAGAACTCTGAAAGCTTTTAATTAATTTAAATTAAAGTGCCTATTTAGAAGAAAATATTGCACCCTCGGTATTAATGCAACATTACACCGAGGCAATAAACTTTTTACTCTGCCAGTTATCGTCTTGAAATGGAGATGGTTTATGCCGAGCAGCGATTGAATTGAAAGTAGGCGCAGGAGTTAGAAGATGCAGAAAAGTTTTGTTTACTCGAAACGACGTTCTCGCTTCCACGGTAATTGTCGAAAGTCCGGCTTTATATCAAACTCCAATCAGGTTTAGCGCGCAACTTTTATAGACTATAAAGTATAGACGCAGCTGATCGCACCGAAATCAGAAAGTGATCTTCGCTCTCCACCTTCGTAAAAGGAACGTTTATAGACCCCGGCGAACCGTCCCGGTAACATAGTGTACGGCGCATCCGGCTCTTGATTACAGAATGGGCCGTAAATGGTTTTTTAGGGTACGTACCGGCTCCGGGAGTCGGCTCGTTCGCGCAGGCGCGTAAATCAATTTCCACGCGCCGAGGAAGTCGGTCCGCGCGAGCACTGGAAAGAGCGGCGGCCGCACACAATGAGAGTCGGCGCGTAAAACGGAATTGATAACTGTTAAGGACGGAATTAATGCCCAATTATGCGCGGCGGCAATAACTTTTCGACTGAGTTATGTAAATTTAAACGCTCGTTTACGGGCGACTTTCACTGGCAACGCGGAACAATAAGTTTTAGAGGAGCTTCGGGCGGCCGTGTGTTATTTGCGCGCGAGTCCCATTGGATAAGAATGATCTCGCGGGGCCTTTTTTAGTCCGGCTGCTTTATAGTTGGCGGTACCGCATAAATGTTTCCGAGAGGGTATTATAAAAGTAAAAGCAGGCCCGAGCAAAGCGTATGAGTTGGTGCTGCGCGCCGTTTGGAGAAATCTCGACGCGCGATTTTTGAGGGCGACTCGGAAGGATTTCTTCAATGGTATAACTTGTATCGGGCATTAAAGTATGAGGTTTTACGCGCATTTGTAATAGCGTAGAAATCTTGAACAATGCAAGAGATATTGGGCCTCTAATTGTATCGAACTACGGACTTTTTTTTCACTCGAGCTTCCGAGTGAAATGAACGAGAGTCTATAATTTAAGGCTTATTGAATTACTGCGGGCAGAGTGCATAACTTGGCGATTTGATTTGATTTTATCTTGATTGCTATTCCCAGCAGTATATAACGATTTCTTTTCGGCGTTTCTATCGAGCGCAGATATATAAATAAGGGTAAAGTAAATGCTTACAACTGAGCCGGAAAACCGGTAAAACCAGAAGAATCCTGAGCAAAAACTGCAAGAAAGTCTCATACATCACATATAAATTAACCAGATTACCGTTTTTCAAAAGCCCTGGAAAATAAGCCCGGCAGTCGCGAGAATCCAATCTACCGACGAGAATTTTTCAAATTTCCCGCTCGATAAAAAAGGACGGCGTCGAAGCCAGTTTCGAAACTCATTCTGCCGCGTCCGCTCGCGCATCTTTCCTAAAAGCCAACTTTCTCCTCGAGCGGCGCGGCAGACATTTAGCAGCCTTCAGCCGAATCAGCGATCCCTCGTTTGTTCCCATGCGGCGTTAATACTCCGGGGCTTATACCTATTTAAGATTTCGATCCGACGCTTCCTCGGCCTCTCGGAGGCCTAATGCGCGTCCCCTCGGGGGGGCTTACTTTACACTTATCGCGGGAAATGCTGGAAAAGCACGGAGGACGCTCGCTCGCCGAAGAAAGTGTTGACCCCGCCGGCTGACCCGGGGAATTGGATTCTGCATTTTTGCGGACGAGGTGAACGTGCGCGCGCGCTCGCATGCCCGAGCGCGATTCATTATTATTTTCAGAGAAATCAGCGTGTCCATTGTTCGAAAAGTCGTGTGTAATTTAAAGTCCCTCCCCTGGCCCGTCTTTCTAATCCGCTGCTAACTCGGTTTACGGACTGCAGCCGGGGCCCCGTTTAGATTTCGCATCCCGAGCGGGCTAATGCCCATTAACGATGTAAATTGCCGGGGGGAGCTGCTCCGCCAGCTGTTTGCTTTGATAATGACTTTAATGAAATGATTAGACGCTGCCGCGCGCCGAGCCGCGGACGACGCGGGCGAAGAAAAATCCGGGAAATAAGCGCTCCGATAATTATTCAACTTTATGAGAACTTTCCTATTTGCATAAGGAGCGTTTGCGGCTCGCGAGTCGTGACGTTTCCTCGTGATTACGTAAAATTTCGCGGGGAGATTTATTCCGAAGGCAATTAATTAAACTCCCCTGCGCAAATCGCATTCGGGACCGATATCAATGTGGCGTTAGTGCTTATTGGAAAATGATTGCGTAATTCATGCACTTCTAATACACCCAGCTGCGAATCGAATTTGATAATGAAAATGCTCTTTCTCCTCGGAGGTAGAAGGCAGGCGAAGGCAATATTAAAAAGATAAACGGCCGCAATAATTTTCGAATGTTTGCATTGAAAATAAACGAAGCCCGTGTATTAGCACACTTAGTTCGCGTTACACTATATTTATGAATAATAAACAATACGCCTGAATAGAAAACAAGATAATATTGCGCATTACCATCTCGTAATTAAAATAAAATTCGATTTCACGAGGTTCAAGTAAGCTCGTTGCTCGCGTGCTCGGCCCGACAATGGCCGCAAGCCTCCTTTGCGCAAGGGATCCCCCCCATTAAAATACCGCTGCGCGCTTATACTAATAAAAGAAAATTATCGCACGCGCGCGCGCGCAGCCGGGAATTATTGAGCGTCCGATGCAACGCGCGCGCAATTACAATTCAATACGTGCCTACAATGCCCGGGATCCGATAATTTGCCTATTACGCGCCTCGGCGCTTGTTTCTCTTCGCCGCGGCCGGCTTTTTTTTCGTACGCACACACCGCACGCAGCCGGATTAAAAGCCATTAATTTCAATCGGCCAGCGGTTTACTGCTACTTCTATTCATCAGCAGCTATCTGGCAACTCCTTAAGCGTATGGAATTACAGCCAGAATGAACTAATAATCAAAGGCCGCCTGCTTTCCTCAGGGAGAGATGCCGCCGCCTCGCGAAGAAAGCCGAGCCGGAAAAAAAGGGAGAAAAAACCGACCGGGAGAATTGAACGCGTGCGCAGGCAGGCAGGCTGGTCTCGCGCAGGCGCAAAAGAGACGACGCCGACTGCTTAGAGAGAGAGAGAGGGACGGGGCAGGCGAATCAAAGCCGATCGCTCCGCCGCGCTTCGCTACGCGTTTTAACAGGCGGTTGCAGAGTGGATCCGCGCGGCGGAGAGATCATCATCATCCCCGTTTCTTTGAGTCGATTTGAAGTCGATTGCCCTGCGCGCTGCCCGTCCCGGCCATCGACGCTCGGAGCGGCTCTCGGGCTGATGGAATATTACGACGGAATGCATGCCCATTTTCACACTTGACGGTAGAGAAAAGGGGGATTCAAGTAGCTAATCGCGCGCATTGTGTTTATTTTGCTCCCGCCTTTTGTGCGGGGACTCGTTGATTAATTTGAGGGAGACGGCTGGAGAGGAATGCACTTGAAATACGTAATAATAAAGTTCATTTGGTTTTTTGCCTAATATTTCACTCTTTAATGAAGCCCGTCTTTCTTCGCCAAGTGGCACCAAAGAAAACTCATCAAGCTGTAATTTATATCTCTCAATTTCTCTCTAAACACATCGATTTTTCGTCCCACTGCAAGTCGACCCATCTAATGTGTGTATTAATGCTTCGCCGCTAACCACCTGTGATAAATTGAGGAATGTTTGCCTCTTAATTTCCACTTTTAGTAAATGACGCTGCATTCGACATGTACAAGAGATTAAGCATACATTTTTCATCAAAAATTTAATCCAGCATTTTGCAATTCAAATAACGCAAGCGAGCTCGTTCTTTTTTAAAAAATAAATAAAACATTAATGCAATCGCCAAAAGCGTTGGAAAAATCACTCTTAAGTAATAACCAACGATTCTTGTTTCGATTTTCATCGGTGAATCGGCAAAAAAGAAGACTGATTAACTTTTTAAATCTCCCGAGAGACTGACACTATCATCCCGCCGCCGAGAATTGACACGTCCACGCGCCACGTACACCGGCGGCCTTTTTAATAATCCCGCAGCTTTAATAAATCCGCGGAGCGAAGGAGCAACGGTACTGCAATTATTGCACGTGCTCTCGTCCGGCAGAAGGAAGCGATCGGGCCGCGTGGTTTACGCGCCGACGAAGCCGCCGCTTATCCTCCGTCCGATCTCTCCCTCCCCCCTCCGAGCGGAGGGACGTTTTTCCGTTCGGGAGAAATCCCGGAGACGTACGCGTAGTTGGCTCCTTGCTCGTGAAATTACTGGGTTAGGTCAGTGTTCCGAGGGCAGCTTACCGAGCGCAAATTGAGTTCTTCCTGCGCGCGCCACGCGACTTCCTCTAATTTGCGATCGAGTCGTTAGCTGCTTTAATGAATTTAGATTTTTAGGATTTCGAGATGCCCGCCGGATTTCGAGGTTAATTCGAAGTTGAGGTGCACGCCGATTTCTGCTTTACGAGGGAGATGCTTGTAGCGTGGTAATCGGCGCGCGAATCTCGCCAGCTTTTTTCGCCTTTCCGCGTTGCTTGCTAACGATAAGCGTATCCTTTAAGGAGTCGCGGGCAAGAAGCTGCGAGGGTTATAGTGGCTTTATTAAGCGACGATGTACCGCTACGCAATTAAACAAACTTTTCAATTGGCTACCAGCTCTCGCAATTATATACATATTATTTATTCGTGCGCTAATTGCATCCCTCGCGAATGAAGCTATCTCGCGCTTAAAACGTCCACTTTTTTCCGCGCCTCGCGTCTCGCAAAGAGGTTAATACCACGTCTCCAAAATCAAGATCTCCTCAAAGCAAAGTGCGTCTGCTCTCGGCGATCATCGGTAATGATAGCCCGATCGCAGGATGCTTCGCGGGGCAACCGGTTTCCGATTCGTTATATAAAAGAAAGTCATTGACTGCGCCGCCTCGAGAGATAGCGAGCACTTAGAAGAAGGCCTCGGAAAAAGAGCTTTATCGCGAGCGCAAATATTCGGTAACCGTTGCAAAATCATTTATGGTATCTAAGTTGCAAATTAGCCGGGCCTCGTATATGGAGATTGCCTCTTGATTTCTCGTTCGCTTAATTTCTAGGTCTTGCTAATATATACCGAGTTACACTTATTTTTCCTGCAAACTGCTTTATTATTTATTTATCGTACGTTTGAAATGATTATACCTATGACTCGTAGTTATTTCTACGATGGAAGTAACGTACCACGTAAGTTGTTGGTACAAAGAATTTTATTAAATTGGTTTTTACACGTTGAGATAGATTAGATCTGTGTTCCAGTTTTTTCGATTCCGTATTAAAATTTTCTGTAACGAGTTGATGTGAAAATATAATATGTAAAATGTTTTAAGAATAATATAATGCTATTCAGAAATAAAATCGTTTAGAATAACAATTTAAAGTAGGAGAAAACACAATTTCAGAAAAGCTTTTGTAAGAGATGCATTATATATACAAAACAAAATTTTGAATTCTACATTATTCAGAGGAGAAAGTATCGAATTTCAATACGAAGAACCCAAAGTTCGAAAACATGAATCATAAAAAAGACGATCAATATTCAGCGTTTGCTCACTCGCCATTCTAAACGATCTGAAAATTTCGAATTCCCTTCCAACTCCTCAGTCAAAATGATATTTTTAACTCGGAAACGCTGAATAATTCTCCAATTTGCGCATGTCAAACAAGTCCCAGTGTTTCTCCCAGTCCTCCTCTTGGGCTTTCACTCCGCAATTTTCCTTTCGCGCCATTGTTCCCCGGGAAAAACGTCGTGTTTCCAAATTGTACTCTTCCCTTTTCGGTCGGCGCTGCTTATCTTCCGCTTCTCTCTCTCTCTTTCCCATTTTTTCCGCGCGCCGCGCGCGTAAGTGAATGATTGCTCGCTCGCTCTCCCCCTCGGGGGGGGGGGGGGGGGGGGCAAGTGCCGGGCACACACGCGGGGCTTTCTCGGAACGGAAACACACGCTTTTTATCCTTATCTCGCGCATTATGCAGGAATGGCACTAATGAGTCGGGGAGGGAACTAATCGCGGGACCGCGCAAAAAACTCGCCGCTCCGAGGTGAAAAAAAAAAAAACGGCGTGAAAGCATGAAACGAAGCCCTTTTCCCTTCGACGCCATCTTTGCCGTATTTGCCCGTTTTCTTCTCGGTACTGCGCTTTGACAGGAAAGCTTTTTCCTCCTTGGTGCGGCTTACTCAGAAAATGGACTCCGGCTTCTTCCTAATACGACCTCTGCGTCGCATTTTCTCGGTAAGAAATTTTCAACCCTTATCCGATCTGGAAAGTGCGCCGTGTTTCTGCTGAATCTTTATACTTTACGGCCAACTTTCTAAGCTTTCAAAAGAAACCAATGAATTTCGACAGTTTTAATTCATTGCTTTATAAAGTTAATCGTTGCCTTGTTCTACATTAGAAAGAGAATCTTCACCGCGAAAAGCAATTACCTTTTTAAAGAACAATAAAGAAGTTTATCGCGCAAAAACTTTCTTCTTTAATTTACACCAACGTATTCAACAAAGAGGTACTTTATACTTCTCTTCTCATACAACTCAAGTTCAATAAAGCCCGCCGCAAAAACTTTACAATCCGTGCGTCGCGCTCCGAAAGAACAAAGCCGTTCAGTTTAGACGCCAGGCGTTATTGACATTTAACACGAGCGGACCACGTAAAATGCTGCCAGCCGTTCATCATTTCGCCGGAGCGGCTCGCGAAAAAAGGCGCGCGCACAGCACGTGATTCATAAATCGGCGCGTTCCCGAGCGATACGCACGGTTCTCTCTCATAATTGAATCCGGCGCATTTTATCGGCGCAGCCCTAATTAATGGTTCGGCGGTAGGCATATACCCGGCGGGTAGCGGATCTCTCGTTTCTCTAAGGCCCCACAAATCTCACCTGCCCGGGCGCCGTTTTTCCGTTACGGGGTCGCGATTATCGAGAGTCCAGATCCTCATTCTCAATTATCCTCCTCCCGCTCTTATCCCTCCCCCCCCGCGTGAAAGTCGTGGCGCGCGGAGGCTCGTCGAGCGTATACTTCGCGACGTAGGCAAAGCTCGCCTCGCCCATAACTCACCGCTCTCGCGTATATCGAACACGGGAGCTTTCGATTTCGAGGGGAGCTTGTAATGGAAAAGGAGCACTTTCGCGGGCATTTTCTGTAATGAGATTGCGGGCTTTGATCGAATAATTTACGATTCTCGTCCGCTGCCGCCAGCACTGTTTCATTGCGCCGGAATTGATCGATTAGCGGTTTTGTCCGTTGCTCGTAATTTATTGCTGAGCTTCGGCGATATTCGCGATTATGTTTGTTCGTGCTGCGCGCGCTCTTTTTTGCGCCAAGTTCGAGTACCCGCTGCCTTTCAATCCGCCGAGTCTGTACCTGCGAACTAGAGGTAAATGCGAATTAAATATGAATTAATAATCTCGGCTGAATTAGAATGAATTGTTTTAGCTCTAAGTACAGAGTAGCAGCTCCACCGACTTCATTAAATTTCTGAATACCATGCAGATAATAATCGCAGATAATTAATTATAAGAAAGAATATTAAAGTAAAATAATGTAGCATAAGAAAATTAAATACGTCGTGCGATCCCGGCCGGCGATAAGTAATTAATAAAGCTTGCATTTTACAAAATCAAAGAAGGAAGCAGGATATTCACGGTCTTTAGGCATGACCTGGTGTAACCTCGCGTTGCGCCCTCTGTACGGTAGTTGCGTTTCGATCGACAAGGAGATAAATTTTTATGTACGCGCGTACATCAAGAAAATACATGATAACTTTTGTGCGTGAGACACGAGACGATGTGTGGAATTAAAGGATTAAAAATGCACTCGAGCGCAGAAGTGGGCTCGGAATATTCAGCGTTGTTATAACTTTAATAAACAGCGTTTCTAGGAAAAAAAATTTAATATGACGCAAGCTGGTTCTCGGAAGAGATTGCTTTTATTATTCCGCTTCTCGTACACAACCTCAACTTCCTTTGTGCATTTCGAAATGAATTTCTTCTTCGTATCCTTGCAAAATTATATTTTCTGCTGGATGAATTTAATTTTAAATATGTACTTTAGTCAGTTAATGCCATCCAAGAAATTGCTGGCGCTTTCTTTCACATCACCCTATTACTGCTTCTTAAATTCAATCCCCTGGCATTCGCAGCATCCGAACCCAATAAAACCTTCTGCTACCAAAGAAATAATTCTAAACCCTCGCCGTCACCCCGACAAAAGCAAAGAAACTCCCGAGCCTCTGCCGGCCCCGGCAGCGGCCACAGCAAACAAACTCTCCGCAAACTCGATCGATTTTCACGAGTCCGTCTTCCTGTGTGCCTTAGGTACTACAAAGGGACATCGAGTCGCACGGGCGCATCGTGAGCTCGGTCGTTAAACTCGGCGAGAGAGTCGCCGGGCGAAATCGATGCTCGGAGGAGGAGGAGGAGCGTCAGCAGGAACAGCAGCCGGACAAGCAGGAGCAGCAGGAGAAGCAGCAGCAGGCGCTGCGGGTAGCAAGCTCTCTCGAACGACGCTGGCATCTTCTCTTCCTGCGCGCCTTGGAGTGGCAATGCCATATCGAGACGCTCGCCGCGCGAGTCCGCAATAAGGTGAGTCGCCAGTCCCTCCTCCCTTTCTTTTCCGTCTCTCTCGTAAACTTGTCATACACTCCGCGCTTGTCTCTAAGATCTTTTTCCGCGTTTCTTTTTGCGCCCTTTTCGAACGAGGAGGTACAAGGGCTGTGTTTCTTGTACTTTCAGAACGTATTGCCCGACAGAGTAGAATCTGGGAATATAATGGGTACTTGTGTGATTGTATTAAGATACAAGCTTGCTATATTGGATTTATTTCATTTGGAGGTCAATTTACACCTAAATTTTTCATTGTGCTGTGCAATTTAAAATAGTTTTTTAATTTCTTTCAAATTCGAAACCAGAAGGAGTAAATTTATGAACCCTCCACAACTCACGCCGTAAATACCCAAGTTTTCTCTACAAAGCGGAGAATTTATATGTAGAAAAAGTCCCGGCAGTGATGAGTAATGAAGGATGTGCCCATTCTCATATTGCGCATCGCCTCGAACACCTTCTACTCGCGTTTTTTCAAGAGCATCCTGCCAACGTGGCAGTTAAATGTGCTTCAACGCCATTAATATGGAATTCAATTTGGGATATTATTACGGATAATAAAAGAGCGTATAAAAAGCATTTCCTGTCAATTTAAAATTATATTGATTTTGAAAGTTGCAAACTTGGAAAAAAAGGCACGCGCATCGCATTCTGCAATAAATTACACCAGAAAAGACATAAAACGTTTAATAGAAAACTTATTACTTAAGAGTCGACCTAACAAGTAAAACATTAACGCGTCTAATATTAACGATCAGTTCGCGTGTCGTTATAAATGAATTTTCAGCGCCTCGCGCGCGCACGAGCATTTATCCGCAAGAATCTAAAGCCGCGCTCTCGGGCGCAGTCCTGCTTCGCCTATTTGTATAATGAGTATTTATGCAAGTGGCTTTTACCGGCGGCTTGCGCAGCTACTGTTGCCCGCTTACTCCCGCGAGTATTTCGCCTCGCCTCGCGGGTAGCGATCCTTTCGCCGCGACTCTCGGCACTCGCTGCTTTCCGAGAGCGCGCATCATCGTGCGGGCGGCTCGCCTCTCTTGTTGTTCTCTTGTTGGCCGCCGCCGCTTCCTCCTCGTAAATTTTCAGGAAAAGCCGCCCGTCATTATCGCGCTCCAGTTCCAGAGGCGAGATCCACGCGGATTCTCGCCGCGCAATAAAGAGCGCGAAATACATTTCATCCTCCGAACAATGCACAAAGCGGCCGCGGGCGCGCGGCCAATCACGCTACTTCGCGCGGCGGCCCCGTGAAAAAAGGAGCCAGCCCAGCTGCCGCGGAAAGGAAAAGCATCAGTCGCGGAGAAAGCGCGGAGCGGGAAAATCGACGCGATTGTGACGCAAGCACGCGCCGAAATTCCTCGACTCATTGTCTCTCGACGCGTGCAGCCCGCCGAATTCGCTCCTCCCCCCGGACTAAACAATACGCGCGTCGCGTGCGGCGGCGGCGCGCTTACCCGACTGGAACGCGGGCCGAGTTATGTGGAGCGACAAAGAGCGAGAGAGAAAGGGCCCCGAAAAGCGCGGATACGAGATCCCCGGCTTAGAAAGCGGATCCGCGTATTTTGTGCTCCGCGCGGCGTCGGCGTCGAATGATCCGGGCGAAGAAAGCGCTCGTCGGAGAGAATGAAGATATCAAGCGACGGTGTCGAAATGCGCGTGGTTCTTGCTTCTCTTGTGATTGCAGTGCCGCGTCGAGTGGGACTGTTTGATTTCTACGGCCGATGACTGGTGGAATATTGAAATCTATTGACGAACACGAGCGTTGCTTCCATTGAATTTCAAATTCGTGACAATTACAACATTTAATTCAGTAAGTCTGCGGTACAACGAGCCTTGCATTTTCCGTGCCGGCAATCATATACTTTCTCGCTGTGTTTTATTGCCAATTTTAAATCGAAATACGCGTGGAAATATGTACAGGTTCTTCTGAGAATAGTTTGAAATTATTAATGAACATGCCAGCACGTCGCAATTGCAGATATATTATCGTATGTCTCCCGGGAATTTATATATTAATTACAACAAAAAAAATTCATTTAACGTCAAATCTATTTAAAATAAAAAAAAAACATGGAATTAAACAGTTGTAATGTTTTGTTTTCTATAATTATCGCGAGAAAAAGAGGCTGTACCCGCAATTAATAAATAAGCATAACCGTCCGCTAGCGATAAAGGCTATCTCCCCTGTAAATCCCGGGCTTAACGCCTCTAATCCCCACGCTCGGGCCTGTTAGCACGAAGCGCAGATAGATAACCACTGCAGTCATCGAGAGAAAGAGAGAGACAACGACGGGAAGTGGCCGCGCCGGGTGTAGAGTCGAATCGATACGCGCTACACAGTCGCGGGGCAGCAGTAGCTCTCATTATGCATGCGCGATTGTGGCTCCCACCTGGCCGCGGCCGTGCCACTCTACTCCCCGATGCGCATTGTCGATGTGCCTGCGCGCCGCACGGAGCCGCGCGGGACTTTCGGCCCTAACGAGCCGCATTATCTTGACATTCGCCGTGGAGAGGGCATCGACTCCCCGCCGCCGCCGCCGCCGCGGCAAATGACTTTCAACTTTTTCGCGACGGAGCTTTGCCTGCAGAGAGCGATTAATCGGGCGGCCGGCTAATTTGACGGACGGCATATCGCGCCGCGCCGAGTGATTTATAAGGGCGACGTTACGCGAAATTTTTCACCGCCGCGGGGAAATAATTGCGGGCTTGATTGGACGCTCGCGTGGATTTCGTGCGTGTCTCGGCGCGGGAGTCGACGTCTGACGCCGCCCGCCCCGCGCGGCTTTTCAAACTTTCGCTCTGGGCTCTGGCCGCTTCGGCAAATAGCGATTAATGTCGAATGATCGCGCGAGACTTTTTGAATCGGACGAAAAGTTGTAGGCTCCGTTACATTAAATTGTCGCCTCTAAACGCGCTCGGGCGCAAAAAGTCGATAAATAAAGGAAAACAGCGCTCGCCGGCTCGTAATGTTCTGCACAATTAGGATAAAGTAAACGGCTTTCGTTTTACAACTTCCGCATGATCTGTTAAATGCTCGGAATAAACGTGATTTTCCGATAAGGAAGTTAACGCGATAATGAGAATTTACTATTATTGAAACCTTTTTCTGCGTCAACTTGTACTTTATTCAGCGCCCGGCGGCTTAAATCAGCGGGAGCAGTTAATTCAAATAAACTTTAAACACTTTTCCTTTTCGAAAAAGTGGAGCAAAAAATAAGAAAGAGTTTTTACCATCAACAGCACACCGCGCAGCAGTTCCCTTTCACGCACAACAGTTAGATCGGGAGAAACCATTTCTAAATAATCCGTCCGAAACGAGATATCGAAAGTCCACTTGTCGGCATTTAGCGGTCGTCGAAAAAAAATCACCGGGACACGAAAAGAAAGTAATTAAATTTACCGTTGTTAGTTCTGCCGCTCTCGCGGCCCATTTGCAAGCGGCGCGTTAAATCCGCGCGGAGTGTTTAGACACTCCTCGATAAAGTATCTCGCGAAACAAGAGAAAACTAGCGAGCTTCCAGGCTCCGTTATCGCGGCGAGCCCTTGTCAAATTATGCATTGCTTTCCAATTTCCTCATTTTTAGCGGCTCGGATCAGCCGCGCCCGAGATAAGCTCTCTTGCCGACGAGTGAAAACCGAAATATCGGGGCGCTCGAGCGACGAGAGCCGAGATCGATTACGGACTTGCGGCAGGCCGCAATTACAACTGGCAATTAGAGATCGCGAGGAATGAAAAGCCGGCGACACTCGCGCGATCCGAAGCCCGTAAGGTACGGCCGAGTCACTCTCCGCGCGTCGCAGCTGCCGTTCGCCGGCGCCTTTTTTCCCCCTCGCTCGTGCGCTTCTTTCGACGACGATGACGCGCCTCTCCCGGCTCTTGTTGTCCTTTTTTGCGGCCGCTTTAATTTCAGGAAGACCGGCGGGCGCAATTAAAGGAGCGCGCGCGATCATTATTTACTTTTACTTGCGCCTTCCGTTTGCCGGCCGGCAAAAAGTGTGTCGAAAACGAAGGCAACGGGGTCAAATTTTGGGTACAAAGAGGATACGCGCTTTTTTAAGATACTTTTAACTCGATATTGATAAAAGGAGATTTGTACGACGGAAGATAAGATTGAACATTTATTGAGGTTTCGTTCTTCAGAAAAAAAAAAAATATATACTCAACGCGTATCAGAGCAAACTCATAGTTTTTATTAATTCACAAAAATGAATATAATGAGTACAAAAATATAAGTCTAGAATCGACAGAGTAAGGCGCAGTTACTCGGCGAATGCTGTTGCATAGGCGCCTACATTCAGGAACTTCTTCGGTTTCATACTTCTCGCATACACTGTCAAATTTCTGTAACTGTACACCTTCAGGTTCTTCTTCATTTATGTGAAACGCATGGAATTGCTTAGAAAGAATAATTCGCTCAGTTGATCATCAACAACTGTACAGCTCCGAGATTTGGTTCCAAATTTCCTCGGCAGTTGAGCAGTGCATCAGGTAACGGTGTAAGCTTATGTCCACCGTACTGAGAATGATCATCGCGGCTTGTGCTGAATTTCTCTCGTATGCGGGGTCGTTAAAATAACCATAAGGCTTTTCTTCTGTTCCGTCCACATAACGAAACAAATCTTTTGCTTTTAACGCGAACACTACACCAAATTGCCACAAAGCGTAGTTGCTCGCGCCTTCCAGCTTTGTGAGATTCATTAATTCTCCGTCAGACATCGTAAATAAACAGATAAATAACTTCAACTAGGCACAGACCTGATATGCATTAAATTTTCACACTTGTGTTCACTTAATTGATTTAGACCTGTCAATAAATTTTTGAGGTGCAGTGGAAGTGGGCTGTTTAATTCTTTAGCACAAGAAAATATACTCAACATGTATCAGAGTAAGCTCAGAGTTTTTATTAACGCATACAAAAATCAAGATAAATGAGTACAAAAATATATATATATATAAGACTAGGATCGACAGAGTAAGGCGCAGTTACTCAGCGAAGGCTGCCACTCGACTGACTAAGGAGCAAACTTTTCGCAGCTACCAACTGAAAATTCGATGAATGTTTATCGAAGAGTGTTTATGTTTGAAGAAGGATATCCCCCCACCCGAGAACTGTTATTGTATTTAGACGGCAAGGGTCGGCAGGGTCAAACGGTCGGCAGCCGCACAATTTTTATTTTCCATTCCATAATATAAAAATTCCAAGCGAGATTCTTTCGCTTTTCGAGTATTTATCGATCCCGAGCCGAGGATATCGAATTATCGTTTGATTTTATCGAATTAGGAAAAAAAAATTGAATAACGAATAGCAATGAGCAAATGTCGGCGAGCGAAGCGCGCCCGAATTAACTAGTCCTTTATATAAAAATCCCATTCGAGATCTATCGTTTTCTCGAACAGTGCGTTTTCTCGAGAATCTCGAATCGTTTCGAGATCATCAGCCGAAAGAGCGACAGTTGAAGAACGAACGCGAAACATCGGCGCGCGCCCATCTATTACTAGTCTATTACTAGTCCTTTATACAACAATCTCATTCGAGATCTATCGTTTTCTCGAACAGTCCGTTTTCTCGAGAATCTCGAATCGTTTCGAGATCATCAGCCGAGAGAGCGGATACAGAGAAAAGCAGATAAACGACGCGCAAAGAATCAAAATATTCTTTTCTCAATAAAATTTGTAGTAAACACGGAAAGGCTTTTAAGCTGAATATTCTCAATTTCATTTGTACATGAATTTTGAACTTTTCTTTGTAAAACATGATTATATTAGGAAGACCAGGCTTTTAGTTTTATGCTTTTTTTAAATATTATTTCTTCACGTCCCATATTCTGAATTTGAAGATAAATATTCATTATTTACTCCTACGCAGACAACGTTTTGAAAGCTTTACGTATGTCTACACTAATTTAGTACGGTAAATAGAAACTGAATTAACATTCGTTAAAATGAAGTTATTATTTATTACTTTTTAAATTTAAATAGAAAATTATTTGTAAATTATTAGTACGGAAGTCATTACGAGTTAAACAAACCTGAAAATCCTGCTGCGAACCGTGTTATAAACACAAATTAGAACAAACTTTTATACTTCGATTTTTCCCTAGATTAATCTAGTATTTCAGACTAGTATGATATTTAAAATAGGTTTACGTTTAATCATTAATAACTGGGGCATGCGGCAACTTAGAAATCTTATGTGATTCAGTATTAGAAAGGATAAATAAACTAGGAGCAAATGCATTTCTAATCTGTACCTACCATAACAACAGTAACCTTTCAACTCGCGTCGCGGTGTCTAAATTTAAAAAAGTAAGGAAAACTGGCAACGAGAGCGTAAGCGCGAGCACGTCCAGCTTCACCCGGAGGAGTGGCTTTCACCTTCGTTCGCTTTGAGCGGGTCGCCCAGAAAGCTCTTTTGCCCAGTAGCGAGTTCCGCTCCACGGGAACTAATCCACCCCACGCCAGCAGAATGGTGGGCAATTGGCCTCGCTTCTGATTGGGTGTAACGTCGCCGAACCTAACCGAACCCTCCCTCGGCAGTGAGAATTTGCATAGGTTTTAATTCACGCGAACCGTACAGCCGCGTGCAATGTTTTGATTCAAATATATTTCTCTTTCCTATGGCATAATTCTTTAACTTTTATATCGTTTTATAACATACTTATATTGCGGTCCTTAAAATTTTAAGGTTTTCAAAATGATTTCTTTTTTTTTTCGGTAATTAAGGTAAAAGTTGATTTCTATTCCTATAATACAGGCAGGTTAATCGGCGTCTCTCATATATAATTTTTTCCCACAATTTTTCTAAAAAACTTCTCATGCATTGAAATATGAAATGAATTAAATTTGTTGAAATTGACATCTTCTAATTAAATATTTACTTTGATGGTAAGCGTCAATTGCTCGGGATAGTTTCAGAAAAATGAGAAACTTCAATAAAATGTAAAATTAAATTCTTTTTATTTCATAAAAACCAATATACTTTAATAATCCCTCCGACGAGATAAAAACTTCCTTGAAATTGCAAATTTTTCAAAAACTCTCACCGCCGTTAATTATACGCCAATAGCAGATCTCTCAATTAAAAGATGCAAATATAAACTCGCTACTCCAGCTGTCAGTCCCGCTCGGATCGTAACTATTCTCACGAAGCTCGGCAGGACACGCCGATAAAAATATCGCGAGGCAGCCGATGCTCCTTCTCGCCCCATTAGTCACGGTCTCTTGCAATCCTTCCTGCGGGCCGACCGACAATGAGGCCCCCGACGAGCCAATGCCCACGCGCGAGGCGGCGAGTATAGGTACCATTAACAGGCCCATCCCGAAAACTTTCACGCGCTCCGGAGGCGCTTCTTCTCTCGTCCTGAATATGCATCCGCCACTCGCGGGCTCGAGCGCGTGTCACTGCCGCGATCGCCTTCCGTTTTCTCTCCGCCTCGGTTTCACTCTCTCGCGGCCAGTCGAGCGAGGATATCTCGCCGGCTGCGCGCATTTTATGCACGAGCTTTTTAAATCAACGTGCTCATTGTGCGAGACGCGCCGCGTCTTGATGCGCCTTTGACGAGGCGCGGGTATGCGCGCACGAACCGAGGAGGTCGGGGGAGCTTTTGTCGGCTCGTCGTGTCGCAAAAATACACCCTTCTCCTCGCAATGGCACTTGTCCGCGGTGACTCTCTATAAATTTCTCGCGGGAGAAACAGCGTTGATTAATCGCGCGGTTAGGCTCGCTTTTCTAGTTAATTGAATTGATGCGTTGACACTTATTGGCTCGAAAAGAATTTGTTAAGAAAGCTGCGGCGTGGCAGCTTGCTTTTCACTTTTCGAAAAATGTTATTCCAACCTAGTTTCCTATTCAAATATCCAAAACAATATTTTTCTACGAATGTGTTTTCAAAGGATCTTGTATAAATAATTACGAGCCTCGCGTTACGTGCAAGCCTACTTTAAATGCGTCTTCTATCAAAGATGTGCTCGGTGAGTAAGCGATTTTACTAATTCGACAGCTGATTGGGAGAATTGATTAATCTTCGAAAGCATCGAGCGCCATCAACGTCTTTGGTATTTTTTCGCATTTCCAAAAAATTCTGATTATTTGAAATGTTAGACAAGCGAGGCTCGGGGATTTTAAGTGCATTTTAATAGCGGCCTCGCTTTAATTGAAATCTCATCAAATATTTATCAGCCGTGCCATAAACATTCATCAATTTCTTTCGCCCCTATTTTCCTTCTTCCAACTTTCTAAGCTCCGAGAAGGCTCCGCAATTAATCCTTCTCATCAAGCACGGAAAAGTAAAAACCGGCGGCGAAACGTTCCGTCATCCTCGAAGCGCATTAACCCATCAGCCCCGGCGCATCGAACAAATTCCCGGGGTGCTTATAACCCGCAATTAACTCGAAATCTCCTCGCTCGGCAGGCTTAATAAATCGCGCACTTGAACTTTTTGAAGGAGTATTAAATTACCCCGAGCGCCTATCTCCCGCATCCGGACGAAAAGCACGACAGGAAGAAGTCGCTTATCTCGCGCGTCAGGCGGTGCGTCGTTTCAACTCTCTCGAGGCATTTTCTCCCTCCCCGCGGATCCTCCTTGCTCCCTCTCGCTTTGGACGCGGGGAGCGCGCGCTGGGACGACCGCGCCGAGGAATGCGATAAGGTTACCAAGTGTAAACAAGCCGACTGCGCGCAGCGCCGAGTTTCTAGCCCGCGACGTGCCGGGGAATTCGAGGCGAAAATCTGGGGCCCGAAGAGCTCGAGCCTGCATGTAGGAAGTGCTTCGGATTCTTCGCGTTTACGGTTTAATTAATGATGCGTTGATTAATTAAGCCGGCGCACCGGTATTGAAATCGCCGCGGAGACTCGGGGCTGAGGGACCTTTCAGTCGACTTTGAACGGACGATCGACTGCGAGGCGCGGATTGATTAATTCAATTAGCGGAGAGATTTTTGCCCCGAGGAAATCCTCAAGAGATACGCGGTGAAAATTTTGATTTATAATGCTGGTGCTGATCATAAATGTTGGACGTCATATCGCTTGAATGAAAATAAGCTATAAATTTTGTAGCTATCGACGACAAAATAAAGTTTGGCTGCTTAAAGCTTAAATAAGACGTTCATGGAGACTGCTCAATTGGGTTTTTTATTACGTTTTAATTGATTACGGCCATTAGCAAAGGTTTAAGTGCCGCATTAACATATTTAAGTTAAAATTAGAAAAGCAACCATTATTTATTAACTGGTGTTACTTCTCTGCTAAAACGCTTAGTATTTCATTATTAAAAGATGACATTTTTCCAAATGTGCGGTAAAAAATAATATATTTTTAACGCAAAAGCTTCATATTAATTGGAAATGCAAGGTGAATGAGTTCCATCTTTAAAAAATATCATACAATTGTGCCACGCTAAATCGCGCTTGTAAAAGATTTAAATTACAGGGTAAAATTAAACGTTTCTTTCATATGTTAATACCGGAGCTCTCAAAAAAACGCCGCTTAAATCCTCCGCGATCAACACTCGGAAATTTCGATGAATATCAAACGGGCTACTTATACTCTTGCGCGAAAGCGTAATTTCCAACGATCGCGTACGCAAAAGTCTCTGCAATTTCGGCGCAAATCGATGATTTAAAGCAGCACGCTCGTGCAATTAGCGCATCGGGCGTTACGTGTCGGGCAGATGTACAGCAAGCGGAGGCATCGAGATAAGAGCTGGATTTTGGGAACGAAGTGCTTCTCTACTCACGCGATGGTCATTACGGCTGGCGCTCGGAAAAGCCTGTGTGCACTCGCTCCGTAAATTGCTTTATTTTTCTCGTTTTATGTCGGGGGCCCGTTCTTTTTTTTTCAAAATTTCACTGGAACTGCCAGGAGGAATGCCGGGGTAAAGACGCTGAAACGGCATAGAGTCACGTTCGGCGTCCCTTTACGGGCAGGTGGAAATTCTTTCGTCACGTATAGCTCGTAATTGTAACCTATCAAGGTGAGGTTGCTGCTATTTATTTTTCTCCTTTTCGAAAATTGCTATAAAATTTATGCTTTTACAATTAAAGTCTTTTTTTTAAACAAGCCCTGTTCCCACTGGGTATATCAAGTAGTTCTAGTGTCTATAATTATAAAAATGTGAAATAGAAAATTATAATTTGCAACTAATAAAGAAGATAACTTTACATGATAATCATTAGCTCTAGGTAATATTGGTTCTAGGCTAAAGTAATGAGATATACCCATGTCTGTCAAGTATAATCAACACCTTTCTAATGCCCGTGAACGTTGGGTCGAATAAGGTGTCTTATAATATCTCATACCCAGAGGTGCGATGTCTTTTTTTCTGAAATGAAAGTTGACGTGAAAAGACTTAAATTGCGAAAGCAAAACCATCTGCACAGGTGTTTTTCATACAAATATAAGCTTGCGAATGAAGACTAGAACGCATTTCGATCAAATGGCAGACTGAGTGGCCGTGGCGAAAGTGCCCTTATCTGAAAGTTCAAATCTCATTGGATTTTCGACCTGAGCAGAGGCGACGAGGACAAAAACATCTGCCGAGTCTTTCAGCCTTGAGATGCAGTTTGGCGCGGCTCAGAGAAAATAAGCGTCACCGAAGAAACTAAGGACTCTTTCTAAGTCTCACTTTTAGGCGACGCTTGAAAAGAAATGATCCTTATTATTTGCTAGTAAAGATTTGTAAATTAACTCTTTAAAAAGATTACAACAGTTTCGGAGCATTGTCTACTTTACAAGATAAATCGCAAAAGAATTGTCCGAGGTAAATTTAGCATGATTTGACAAAAACTTAAGAATTTATATAACTTTAAATATACTGAAAGACTCAAATAATTATTAGCTCAAATTTTTAAATGAAAAAAGATACTGCCGTAATACTTTAAAAAGAGAAAATCGTGTATTATTAAAGTTTGATAACAATAATTATATAATTCCGTTTTTTATGAGGTATTGTTTTATTATCGACCGATCGACCGATTAGATACATTTTTCTACTCTTGAGAATGACTTCGAATGTTACATAAAGGTCCATTTCAGCTTCATAATTACAAGATATTATTTCTGATGCAACGCAATCTAGTAAATTTTGCTTTAAAACAAAATTTGAAAAAAAATTTCGATTGAAGATTACTCAAAAAAGGACGTGTGAAAAGTGAAAGCAGCTAAAATAAGGCTTGCAGCTTTCGTATCGATTTAGTTGTACTGCTTGATTTCTTCTTCGAAGATTAAAAAAAAACACAGTTTTATGCCTATGACTGAACGAAATCTTAAAAACTATAGCATTAAACTAAAGTATCAATTCCCAAGATTTTCAAACTTTCGACAACGCAGCATTTTGGTTATAAGGGCGCCGCGGAAGCTTCTGTATGGCAGTCCCAGAGGACTCTAAATTCGCCGGGCGGCGAACAAAGTCAGCGGTAATGAGCTTCGACGTCTCGGCCCTCAAGTGTTAAGACAAAATTCACAGCTGCCGCAACCCCCGCAGCGTCGGGCGAACTTTTACTCGGCAGTCCGGTAATTGCGAGCCTTCGCCGTCGCCCACGACTGATGAATATTTACCTGCTCTTGTCTCCGGTCAGGCCGCTGTTCCCTGCAGACCGTTAGAGGACAATGGCTCTCATTCAATCGTAGAACAATAAGTCGTGCCGCATCACGGCATTAACGACTGCGTATAGAGCTACGTGCGCGGAGAGCTATAAAATTACCCCTCCGTGATTTCCTTCGACGTCGAGGCGAGAGGTTTCGTTTTCGTGCTTTTGCGACGCGGGCAAAAGTGCCGAAAGAGGCCAGTTATGTTGAGGAATCAAGGTCAACCTTTTTCGGCGAGGCGCGAAAAATCTCTCGTTTTGTTTCAATGAGCGAAGAGAAAGCATAGTATTTTATTTACTATAGGAGAGGCTCAGAGCTCTGCTGTATATTTCTAGATACCGAATATATAGAACGTGGAGATCGCAGGTGCAGGTGCCTTTATACTCAAAATTTGGTCCAAGAGTAACAATTACCTGACTCACTGAACCTTGGTCCTTTGGCGTGCGCTGCAGATTTTTGGTTTATGTTTTTACTAAGGTAATAGTTACGTTTCATTTTGAAACCAAACAAAGGCTCAAAAACATATACTGCTCCATTTAAGCGGAGGTTTAGAATATCTTCCATAAATAAATACAGAAAGATATAATAAAGAAATAAAATCAATAAAATTAGATCCTCCTATAACTCGAGCAGATTTTGCACCGTCGAAAGGTTTTTCAACTACAAGACTTAAAAAAAAACAGAAAGACGAAGGAAGAGTTGGAGAAGATTCACAAGGTCTCCTTGTCGAGGAATAAGATCAGCATTTTTGCCCCACTCGCTACGCGAAGCCAGAGACATCTGCATCTCAGACACCGCAGGTATAAGTAAACCCAGCACTGTCCCAAGGTGTCGGGGTAACAATCTGAGGTAATAAAATTAGAAAATCTTGAGAAATTTTTAAACAAATTTCTAAAAAAAAAAAAGAGAGATTTCTATAGAAAATTCGAGGATATGGTCAGCTTCCTGTAAGCCTTATAATTTTTGCTGCTCAGTTCGCAGTAAAATTAAACACACAAGATTAAAGTTTAAGCTATTGTTTGATTATACGGACAATTGTATATTAAGGAGATTTAAAAAGATTTAAATTTCGATTTAAAATGTGACTAAAAATGCCAAACGATCACAGCTTCCCTCTGTCTAAAAGCAATTCTTTTGAATTTCGTCTGCTTTCGCATTGTCATTTCCCCCCTCCGCTCCTCGAATGATTGAAATTCAAAATTGCAAAGCCGATAGGGGAGATGTCAAAATCACCGTCCATAAAACATAACGATCGGCTCGATCCGCCGAGCGCGGCAATCTCAAAAAGCAAAGCGGAGAGCTCGCGGAATGCCGCGCGGACGGATCGGCTCCCGGTGTTGGTGAGCGGCTCAGGTATATTAAGGAGTAATATCTGAAATGTTTTATTACGGCCTGGCGGTCTCTCGCCTTTCTAGAATGCCGCCCAGGCCGAGTCTTCGCTCGCCGCGCAGATTAAAATTACAGGAACACCCCGCCGCGCGAGCAGTTCCTGTACCTCGCAAGGAGAAGGAGACTCGATCAGTCGCGGGAGTTGCGGTGCGGAGTAGCCGCCGAGATATCCGGACCGGCGATCGACGACTCCGCTGTCGGCCTCGTGATTTGAATCCTCCCCGCCGTTGCCGAGATGTTCTTCGCTCTCCGGCTTTCCTCGTTATCCATCTTTCTTGCGTTCCTTTGTCGCGGCTCCCTTTTTGTCGAGAGCAGTTTTTTTAACCAGGTCTATGCGCTATCTTTCGAGCGCTTTTATTTACGGTGGAAAACCGCGCAGGCATTTCTCAGCTCAAATTGAGCAATGATATACCGAATTTTACCTGCTAATACAATCTGAAAGTCGGTTCGATCACTCGTGGCGTTTTTTCACAGTAGGCTGACCTGAAAAAGATTGATTATATAGATCGAGGTTGCGGTCCCCTGCCAAAAATCAAGATCTTATATACAAAAAGAAAAAACGAAGGTCGCACGACGTGACTTTATTAGATAGCCGGGATAATACATTATGACGTAACATCCGCTCTTGTACTTTTTGCAAGAGACCTTTTTCTATTTTGCATTTTATTTCTCATTATCTGGCTACTAATAATCCTTTATAAAGAGATATTAGTTTGACACTGCGCAATAATAAAATATAATGCCATTACGACGCCGACGGAGGCTGAGAGTCTTCGAACGTCATTATTTCGTCAATAAAAACTCGAAAGATGCAATCTGCGAGAGTGACTTTGAGGCAGCGAAAGCCATTTCCGATCTGATAGTCCCGCGTCGGGGAGCGACATAAAGCTCGCGTGTCGGTCAGCGCGGATTCCAGGGCCGACGATGGCACAGCGAGATCTATTAACATCGCTTGCATTTATTTCTTCCCCTCGGTTTTTCTCCCCGGCTCGCGCTCGCCGGCTCCTTATCCTCGTTTGACTCGGCTCCGATGGGCAGCTGCCGCTTCGCCGATCTCGGGAGGAGCGTAACGAAAGGACCGCGACTTTCCTCTCTCTCTCTCTCTCCCCTTCGGGATTTACGCTACAACGGCGAATTTAAGGAGAGGAGGAATCGGCCCGGGGATCAAATTAACGATCCTGCGGCTTTTTCGCAGCTCGCGGAGCGTGTTTGCGGTCGGGCGCGGAATTTACGGTAAAGGCACGGGGGATGTATATACGTATACACGTCGGACCGGCGGGGGGGGGGGGGGAAAGGCCGGCGTGATTTAAGGAAAACGCAAACGACGGCGGCTCCTCTTAGACCGGGAGGAGGGAAAAATTTCCTGTTTTATTGTGCCCGATGGACGCGCGGAGCACAAGTACGTATATTTCGCTGAGGAGCCGGCGAGGATTCGCCGTGATTTATTCGAGTTTTTGTTCCGGCCTCTCCATTAACTTTGTTGTTTAGGTGGTGCTTGGCGCAAAGTGGCCCTTTTAATATCTTGATTTGCGAGCGGATAATTATAATAGCTCGTATTTTAACTGAAAATAATTTGTGGAGCCTAAATATAAAAATAGAATAAAATCTTTTGCTAAATTAGAAAATCTATTTCTGAATAATCTCTAAGAAATATGGCGAAACTATTGCTTTTTAACAGTCTCTCGGTCGAGTAAAAATCTTTTTATTGAAGTAATGATGCATAAAACGACGCATGCTTAATTGGAAATTTCCATTTTTGCTCACACCTCGAGGATCCGAGGCTCGCTGCACTCCTAATTACTTAGCCAGCGGATGTCATCGTTACAATTACACCTCGGTAGTAACGAAGCAGCTTACGGTGCCTCTGATTGCACGTCGATCACTCGCGGCTAATAAAAAAGCATCAGCGGATCTCGAAGCGACGCGCGAATCCGCACGCGCTCGCAGGCCGACTGAAGGTCAATCCACCTCCAATAAAGTACGTGCCGATTTTTGCGCTTCCTCCGCCGGGAAGCCTCTCTCTCTCTCTCTCTCTCTAGGCTCGGCGCTTTTTCTCTAGCCGCGCTTTATCGCTTTACGCGGAAGCGCGCCGCGTCTTTTTCCGCGAACGCCGCGGCGAGGGATTGATGTTACGGTCACGTAATTCGCGATCGAGAGAACTCTTTTCATTGTTTTCGCGCGCGATCGACATAACGGCGAAAGTAGGTTAGGCCTCTTGCCGATTCGATTCTTTCGCGGTGGGAGAGAAGCAAGAAGCTTTGTACTCCGACGCGATGTCTTTTCTCTCCCGGGTATTTTCGAGTTCTTGCCGCCGTAAGTACACGTCTTCTCAATTTCCTCTGTTCGCGAGGAGCGCAGGGAGAGAGGCCCGGGGAAACACGAGAGCCTGCCGGAGTTTATATGGATGGAAGCGGATTTTATAAGAGTGGCTTTTATGAGCTTTATATGTGTTGCTGAGCCGGCGAAAATTCTGCATTGTATTGAGCCATAAAAGTATTTCAATTGCAAGTGTGTACACAGACCGCAGAATGTATTTACCGTGTTTAACGGGCTCGAGCTCAAATATGTAAGGCGTAAAGCTTTTATTCCTTTATCCGGGCTCCGTAATTTTGGAAGATCAACTCGTTTATTTTCAAGGGAAAACATTTCGTTTATTTCTTATAATGCTACACATTTATACAATTTTCGTTAAATCATTGTTTCCCAATTACTTATTTCTTGAAATTTAATTAAACTGTTGTTGTAATTTCGTTGGAAACGTTAACTTAAATTCGTTGGAAAAATGTTTTCAATTTACGTTCTCGGTTCAATTATGTAAAAGTGTAATTTCAAATTTCAAATTTAGTTTAATATTGATTATTATTATAAAATTAATGAGAAATCTAATGAGAGGTAATAATAATTATAACATTTAAGTGGTTATAAATCAGTAATACATTTTTGAGAAACTAATTTTTGAATCTACAGATTGCGCATAGCAAAAAATAATAAAATGGCTACTTTTTACATCGAAAGTAGTAAAAGAGTTAAGTTTTGGCTTCTTTAACAAAAAGTCACATTTTTCAGAATTTTTCCCAACTTAAATTTCAACTTTAGATATGAATCAGGTAATACTTTCTATACACGGAGAGAAATACCTGATTAAAAATTAGTATAGTCTATCGTAATCGAAGGACAAACTCGCACTATCCTGAA
>JAWWEM010000054.1:1873496-1895498 GCA_035582935.1 Ormyrus thymus | reverse complement strand
TTCAGGATAGTGCAAGTTTGTCCTTCGATTACGATAGAGTATACTAATTTTTAATGAGATATTTTTCTCAGTGTAGAGAATTGATGATAGGGTGGGATAGACGTGCTGCAGCTGTTATTGCGCTCGCTTAATTGAAGACAATAGATGCGGAACAATTTTTGTAACCAATCAAATTCCAATATCCCTTCCCACTCTGAGGTCCCAAAAGTGCATGGCTTATTTTCTACCACCATCGACAAAAACGGGGTGGGGGGTCCTGCAGTAGGTTGACCCGAGTTCAGGTACTCAGAACATTTCAGTCGTCTTCCATCCGAGGACTGGAAGTGTTACTTTAGCTAGCCGACTCCACAGAAACAGGAAATTTCGAATATTTTACTTGGCTTTATTTTTAGACCTTAAATTAAATACTAGTGAATTTAGTATAGTTTACAAGAGAATTTAAGTTCTTATAAGTAAAAGTAGTGATTTTAAAATAAAGTGTCCGTTAACTTGACGTTGTATTAAGGAGAAAAATCATCATGCCGTCTTGCTATCAGTGGTCGGAGCAGGTGCGGCGGAACAATGTGTGCATATTGGTAATACAATATTTGTCGAAAAGAAAATTAGTAATCACTATTAATCGAAAGGCAGTCGATTTATTAGGAATTCTGCCATAAGTTTACTGATTTGTAATACGAGAATACTATAATACCTAATAGTATATCGAGTTTGTCCTTCACTCAGAAAATAATCTATTAAGTTAAATGAGACAGTTTTCTCTATATATTTTTTTAAAAACGAACTAAATCAATTACTATTATTTTAATTTGCGGTTTATTCGTATAAATAAATCCAATATAGTGCATAGTTTCATAGAAAAATCTCTAAATTAATTCTTTCATTACTTGCAGTACACACCAAGTCACAGTAGTAGCAACTCCGAAGAGCCAGTGACTAAACAGTCGCGATTGGTCCAGAAAGTGGGCATCGGGCAGGACACCACGTCCTCCTCAGATGAGAGTGATAACGCAAATTCAAATCCCCGACGGTCAGGCTACAAGATATTGAAGGCGGGCAAACAACGCTCGCATAATCACAGATCTAGCAGGAGATCCACAACCAGATCTACAGATTGCAGGGACATCAGCTCCGTTACAGAGTCCAGTTTTGATGCAAAGTCAAATCAATCAAGTGACAGCGAAGTAACAACAAAGAACCTGGAAAACTATTATGAATCCTACTACGAGGTAAGGACTGCTTCTTATGGCTTATTTGTACTACATAGATTGTAGAGTATGATTCCGACTCGGAATAGATTTGTTTGTTTTGTAGGAAAATAAAGATACTATTAATTTCGCAAAATTTTGAATTGTAATATATTGTAGAAAGCAGATAACATTTTTTGCAATTTACTCAACTCTTTATAAAATTTGATGCAATGATTCATTACTGCTATAAAGTTAACTTTCACGGTTTCGTTAGAAAAGCACTTTTGAATCTAATTAATATTTAAAAAATATTATATTCATATTTTAAAATTAATATTTTTTAATACTTATCCAAAACAAACTAAAAAAAATTATCTCAATCGGACTTAAAAAATAATGGAGCATTGCCTTTGCTCGCTTGTCATATATTGCGCGGACATGACATTGCAGCTTCGCATGAACTTATGCGTGCACTCGTGCACGCGACGATTCCATCAGCTCTGTAATGTTGGACTGCAGAATTTTCTCCCTCTGGTATACGTTGGAAAGTGTTTGCAGGCGGTAAAACAAGTAAATCCCGAGAAGGAAAAAAATGCATGGTTATTGTTAGAAATAAATAGTGAAATAGTTCTTGACAATAACTAGTATTATAAGTATAACTAACGATTGACCTTATCGAATCCTTTAAAGTAAAAGCTTCGATACCGGTGAATCGAAAATCAGTAAACTAAACGCTCTTCCTGCCTCCTTATAAGAAAGATTTTAATAATTATATATTTTTTCTGTAGTCAACGAAACTGTATCAGACCGTATTTTTTCTTCAGGATGACCTGGATGATTTGTCTGATATAACAAGAACGACCGTCGAAGACTTCTCCGGAGCCAATGGTAGGAAACGCTTGCTAGGCGTGTTCGCCCAGGAGCTCCAAGAGCTCGACCCGAAGCCGCGCAGGATGCTCGCAGATTTGAATGTACCAACTCAGGAGAACGCCATGACGCTTCAATCTTACGACGAAACCGACGCGGGCCAGGCGGCCCCTGTCCCCACCACCGTCGTTGGGAAACCGACGACCACTGGTCCCGCGAACGACAGCACCAAGCGCCGCAACACTGACGACTTTGAATTATATTACACGTACGATAAATTTGGAACGAAAAATATCTAATACATACGATAGTAGATTTAGCATTCCGTATCCGGTCAGAGGGTGATCAGCTCTTGACGGTTTTAAAGTTCACGATTCTTTATTTACGCTCGATGGTGAATTTTTTCATTCCTCGTGAGCCCAGGGAATGTTAAAAGTATGAAAAAACTGAATATAAATCTGTATAAAAATTTTCTCTTATTTTCTTTTAATTTTATTCTGTACATCTCGAACTTTAATAAAACGAACCAAAGAAAAAAAATATTTATTCTTCTATTTTGTTTTTCAATAAATTGAAATCTATCTTGAGGCATTGCCTTACCTAAAATTAACTGATAAAAGTTAACTCAATCAAAAAGATAATGATACTTGTTTGCACTGATCCCCGATAAGGCTGCGCGAAGTTCAGTGCACAAATGTGCTACAGTCAGTTTGACAAATCAACCAAGAGCGCTAACATCTTCAATCGCTAAGCCTTTATAAATAAACATTACGCGAGCTAATCCATCCATTCGTTGCGCGCGTAAAGAAACTCCATTATCCGTCTATCTATATCTCTCTGAAAACGGGTTTTTCGCTGCAAAGCGCGCGTAGCTGCAGCTTGCGGGGTATCGCGCGATAGTTAATCGTTTCTGCTTCTTGCGATTGCAGCTCGAACCGGAAATCAAAAAACTGCGCGACCTTCTACTTTAAACACTTGGACACGGACTCGGAGGCCGACGGCAACAGCGTCTGCCCGAACAGTCACGATCTCCGCCAGCAGCAGCAAGTCATCGACGAGTCCTCCGAGGAGGAGTGGACTTACACGTCCTCGCGCTTAGAGGCTCAGCAAGAAATCAACGGCAACGAGCGCGCCAAGGCTCGCCTGCTCTTCGACATTCAAATGGAGTCCGTGGGCTCGAACAGCGCTGATAACGATAATACGACCAACGACGAAGGCGTGCTTCCCTTGGAGGACAATGCGGAAACTAACAGCGACAACGAGTCCACGGCCGACAAGGAGAAGATTCAGAAGCTCATCAGCGAGGTGAGTCCGTTTGATTTCCGTCTGAAAGCCCGCGTCTTTCTCCTGCTTTCGAGCTGTCGATATTACAGCTTTGAATAATCAATTATAATGGAACGTAATAATCTGTCCCAAGGTGGAGAAGCTGGTACGCGAGGAGAACAGAGGTCCGCAGAGCCGAATAGCGCCGCTGATATTCACGGAGAAGAAGGGACTGTTCAGTCCGCAGAACCACCGGGCGAAGTACGCGAGGATCAAAGAGTGGCTGGCGCTCAACTCGGTGCGCTGCCGCGAGGGCAGGTGCACCTCGCAGGTGAGTGTGTCTCTCGAATAACAAGTCGGACGGGGGGAGTGGGAGGGGGGGGGGGTCGCGGAAAAAATCGATGATTGCACGTTGCGGGGAGCGGAGCCGCAGGTACGTGATACGGCTTCTATAAATGCGAGGTGACTGCTTTTTACGCTCGACCTCTACTAGGAAGCAGAGACAATTGATTACGCGCGTATTTACATTTATTACGAGCTGGCCTCCTGCTGCTCGTCCTTAATTGCGGCAATAACTGTTCTCTCGTGATTACTAATGTTTGTATCGGATGCATTCATTTCTATTATTCGACTTAATGACTTTGTTATTTATGGCCAGATTACAGGGGTCAAAGGTAGAAAAATTTCATGCGCATTCCTCAATCGAACTACTGCATTTAATATTTAAAAAGTTATATAAGTTTCGAAAAAAATAAGACATTGACCAATCGAACTCTTCCGAGCAGAATTGCGTGGTGTCGGCCTCGGAGACCCTGGACTCCTGCGACGCGAGCGGCGAGTACACGACCGGCGAGTCGGACGCGGAAAAGCAGTCGGAGACGTCCGAGGAGGATCTGCAGAGCAGCGTCGTCACCTGCCGCCACGTCGACGGCCTGACCTCGCAGTCCAACTCGCAGGAGATCCTGGAGGAGGCCTCCGAGCGCTCGTCGAGCACGCCGAAGGCCTTCCCGGAGTCGAGCACGCCGAAGGTGGTGATGCGCTCGAGGCGCAAGTCGCAGAACGGCCCCAGGCCCTGGAGCGTCTCCTGCATCACGCAGATCAGGAAGCGAGCGAGCTTCGACGCCGACAGGAACGAGAAGATCTCGCAGTTCTCCATCTCCGAGACCGCGCTTCATCAGCTGGTCGCCGCGCCGCCGGCAAAATCTGCCTCGTTCGATGCCACGTGAGTTTGCCCTTTTTCTCCTAAAACGGGCCTTAAAGAATTTCGATTTCTTCCAAAAATTATTATCGCTTGCTTAAAAGAAATGAAATTCCTTAATGCACTTTCTCTAGCTAGAAGATGTGCCATTGAGATGAGCAATCATTATTAGCACTGGAAACGAAATGGTTTCTTTTGAAATTGACAGCTCTCCGATATCTGGCATAGGCGGACATCGAACAAGCAATCTTACTCTACTTTTGCCTCGTTTTGTTTTTCAGGGAATCGCGTGCACCCTTCAATATCTCCACGTCGACATTGCTGGAAGAAACGATAATCGGTCACGATGCTCGCGTGGTGAGAAACAGCTCGCTGCGCCGCAAGAAAAACAGGCTTCGCAAAAAGAACGTGGTGAGACGCGTGGTCTTCGACTCCTTTTTTTTTCTTCCTATACTCCGAGCCATTTTGCTTTCTCCTTTTTTTCCGGAGAAATCCGGAAATGAAGCCAATTTTCGAGTCGTTTTGCTCAAATATTTTGCATATAAAAAGATAAAAGCTGCCGCGGGGGATATCAATTTAATCGCCAGGATGCGGCTCGAGATGCTCAATTACCAAGTAGATCGATTTGAAAGTTTATTTTCATTTAATTACTGCAATTTGTTCAATCTGGTTCTTATTAATTTCAACGAGATAAAACGACTCTGAATACGCGAGCGACGTTATTGATATCTAATAAATAATTATTAGAGCAGCGCTCGGTAAAACCCAATCACTCTTCCAGGGACGCAAAAGTGAATCCGGCTCCGACGGGGTAAACGCCACCAACCACCGCTCGGAGAACAGCGACGACGTCAGCTCGGGCACCAACGCCCTTTCCCGCTCGGCGCGCAAATCCATCAGCGGCCGTCAGACTCGCGCCGCGCGCGTACCAGCCAGCCTGACGAGCGCCGCGTCGCCCCTGGTCAAGTCCGGCTCGTTCTCGGGCTACAGCACGCAGCAGGAGGCCTTCGAGCGGATGGCCTCGAGCGACCCGTCCGCTAACAACGCCCGGCTCTGTCGCACCGCCTCCTCCTCCGACGAGGAGGACGAGGAGGACGCGGTCGGCGCGGCCAATTGCAGCCGAGCTCTGCGCAACGGACGCGCCTGCAGCAACTGCGAGGACGGGAAGCCGATCAGCAATGCCGGCGACAGCGACATCGAGAAGACGAGCTTGGGCACCAACTCTTTCAGCGAGCAGGCCTGGGATAATTATCAGGTAAATAGCTGCTTTGTTTCGCTGAACGTTCGTTGGGAAATTTCGTCTAATTGTATTCGTGGGATTTTTTTAGGAGAATTATATGAGCGAACCGTACAGCGAGGCGGCGGATGTTGAATCAGCCAGGCGTCTTCTGGAATTCGGCGATGATTACAGAAACTTCCTTGACAGTCAGTCGGATTGTGCGTCGAGTTTGAGCGCTGTCCACTACGTACGTAGAAAAAATTGCATTTTAATTTTGTGAAACACGTTGTTTTCTTCAATGCCAGAACTGATTTTAATTGGGATGTTTTAATAACTTTTGCAGAAGAGCAACGGAACAACGGAGGACAGTGACAGCGACACGGAGTTCAAACGTTTAACAGAAACATCTAAAAGTCAACTTCTTATTTCAGAAGCTCGTTACGGAAATATGCCTGAAACTAGTTTCGTACGTATAAAATACAAGCAATTCTTGTCTTTCACGTCTGCTTTGTACAGATTAATGATGTGGATTCTCAGTAAAATATGGAAGATCGCAAAATTCTTATGTTTTAACGCTTTTAAAGGCTTCATTTCAAAAATATTTTGTAATATAAAATCTATATTTTTCTTCTGGAGATCTTAAAAAAATTAATCACAATTTGTGATTGTACATTGTATTATACTGATAAAGAAAAATAACGATATAGATCTCCAAGATAAAACTGTTGGTTAATTAAGTTTTTAATATTATTTTTTATTTAATTTTGCAATTGAAAATTTTAACCTTCTAATTCTACGTATGAATTGATGTTGATATTTGACTGAATTTTTATAATTAATATTTTATTGAATGTTCTTTTATGTAATTATATCACTGATTGGCAATGAGAACGACGCATGACTTATGAATGTATATATCTATTTATTTTTTAATGTATGAAAGTAAAACAAAATTATTAATAAGTATATAGGATTAGTGATAATCGTCAAAGGCATTTTTCGATTATAGAAAAATATGCATGATTCTATATTCATTATTTTTTTTAACGCATGACATTGTAAATTTTGTAATAAATATTGGAAATTTGATTTTTTATTGTATCATAAACATCTGCTTTTTTTTGTTGATTTTCTAACCACTTATGTTTTCCTCTAAACCATTAACATATTTTATGCGAATTTTTTGTTTTATATATTTTTTTATTTTAAACTGTTTTTGTGTTAAATTTAAAATCAGAAAGTTACTTTAAAACTTATACTATTAATTTATGTATTGATTTATGTAAATATACTCGTCTACCGCACAAAACTATATATTTTAATTATAGTTAATTAAATGTACAATAAAACATCACATTCGTTATTTATTTTTTACTTATTTTTTTATGTAAGTTATCCTTCCCCCTCAAAAAAATATCAGACTGTAATAAACCGAACATCTCCCTACACTTTATCTGCTTATCATCTCCTTGGCTTTTACTAATAATGCTTGAAAAGATTGAAACATTCAGGTTGCTAGAAATGAAGACTCACGCTTACATAAATGGCATGTATGTAGAACTCGTATATATAACTAACCATAGCGAAAATGTCCCAGTCAAAATGCGAGTAACGTTATTGTGTATTATAAATTGTTTCAGAACGAACTGACGCGAGTCTGTCGTGAAAATATAAGGTGCCTCCGAGCGATATCCGAGGCGAATGGCGTTTCCCGGCACAGCGACAAGCATGGCAAGCAAATTCGTGGTGAGTACCGAGTAGGAGAGAGATCGGCAGACGATCACCGGCGATCCTCGCCGATGCCTCCGTTCTCGTGCGTAGCGGCTATCTTCGTCACGGCTCTCAGCGGACTCGCTTACTTTTTCTTGTAGCTTACCTTTTATTTTTCTGCTTCTTCCGTTTTTTGCTTGATCGCCGCTCTGTTACGTCGCGCGGCTACGTAACGTGTTTTTGCTCGGCTTCTGAATTCGCCGATTCTTGCCGTGAAAATTCCTTAGGTTAGAGATTTTCTGTGCCCAGTGAGTAATTTCTGTTTTTGTACGGAAGCTTTTTCTGAGATTAGTTTGAGACGTGCTTTTTCGGAGTTCAAAGTAAGAATTTTATATTTTACGCAACAGATAACAAATTAACATTTTCTTTGACGACTTTTTTTTAACCGCTATATTGTTTTTTAATAACTGCTTATTATTTTTTCTGATGCCCATAATACATATTAGATATTTATAAAATATTTAATATGTGCTATAATTATATATCTAGATAGAGGAAGAAGTTATCGAGACTTTATACACTGTAAAGAGAACACTTTACTTCGAACATAGAGTATTTTGATAATAAAAATTTTAGATTTTTTTTTAATCTATGCTATCACGTATTATTAAATGTTGCATTTTTCAATGTTTAGTTTTTTATTTTTATGTATTCATTGTACATTGTCAGTACGTCAAAGGCGAAAAAACACCTTATATTTTATTTTAATATAAGAAAAATAAATTTCTCGTCAGTTTCAACATAAATTACAATGTTTCTAGTCAAATTATGTACTGGCTAGAAATTTATGAAATTGTAAATATCATGAGATGCTCATTATACAAGTATATGTAAGCTGATTAATTTTTAATTTTAAATACCTAATAATAATATAAAATCGATCGCCTTTGATTTTTTTCTAGTGATTCAAACTTAGATTAAAATTGGTGTTAGACATCATTAACGCAATTAATGCTGCATGTATATAACGCTTTAATGTTAAGTCATTCAATATCTTAAGTATTAAACAGTAATTATAGAACTTGTCGACATATTTCATTTTATTAACTCGTCTACAATCATGTAAATGTATTTATGTTTAATTTTTATCTTTTTTGTCTAGTCTTAGTGCTCAATATTGTATGCTTAATTTTGTTTAATAAATTTGTTTTTATTCTCATTACAACACTAATAATTATTCGCGCCTACATAAATGGATAATTTTTTGCTTTCACATTGTTTTGTTATTATATTATGCATGTTGATGCACACTTAATTAAGCAAAACTTTAAAATTCCTACGAAAACGTATGTACGTATTTATACGAACATTCAACGAACGAAAATGAATGTTATAACGAAACTCTGCACTGCGTAGGAGGACAAGTTGCTAAATAAATGCAGCGATATGCTACTCCTAGCCATATTTGAATGTATAATGACGCAAACCCATTCTCCCAGTTTTTTCATTGACAGTTTAAAAATTGTGCCAGCGCGATAATTAATTTCGACCACTGTACACGCTCTAAAACGAGTGCAAAACGAGCAAAAAAACGATCCAATTATAAATCGTTCAGAGATGAAATATGCTGCCGATCAAGGCAGAAGGTTACACCAGCTCATGTTTCACGCAGAGAAGCAGTAGCAGTATCAGTCCAAGATCGAAACGTCAGATATCGGCGGCAGAAAGTTAACTGCGCGCGCTTGCGCGAGATATCTCCCATAAATCCCCCCGGAATATTGTTCTGATCTAAATAATCATAAAAGAGCAGGCCGATCTTCCAGCTCGACCGGGCGCGCCGCATACATTAACCTAGAAACGCGAAGCCGCAAGAGATCGGATCGGGCCAACTTGTCACTGCCTCGCTCGAGGGCCGCTACCGAATCGGCGAAGCTCGGGGCCTGGAAAAGCGAAAAGCGAAAGTTCTCCCCGCGGGCGACGAGCTCGTTGCCTCGGCGACGCCCACGGGGAAATCGCGAGCGAGGTGGCGAAAACGAGACTGATGCACCTCGGACCGGCCGAGCGAGCAGCGGCACAGGTAAACGCGCGCGTGCCTCCTCCGAGTATCGTCTTCGCGATCGCGCGACGAGGCGGTAGGGGCAACTGGTTCAGCCTTGCCGCGCGAGCGGCTTTCACGCGAGTTAGTCGCGCCGCGCTCTCGCCGACGAGCTGACGCTCGACGCACGCAGCTCTCCGCGGGCGTTTTCTTCCGGAGAAGATCTGCTTCGTACGCGCTGCCTCGGGTGTGCTCTTTGTCGCAGCGCGCGCCTGTAAGCACCGGCGATATGTCTGTGCAAACGGATTTCATGGCTGGTACCAGTATCGCCGACAACCGTACGTAAGAGTGTATTGATCGTATTTCTGCGAGTCTCGCCTGGATCCTCGGAGATCTGGACGTCGGGTTTGGGAAACGTTGAGGCCGTCGGTCTTTGGAGGTCGTGAAAATTGTATTTTTATTTGAATAATTTGAACATTCAACCGGGACCAAGTGTATGATGGTAGTTTATTGGTAGTTTGAATGGAGAAAACTTCATGTTTATAAATTTACGGTTTTCTTAGCACTTGGCGAGGAATGTCAGTCGTAACGCAAAATGTTTAAAAAATCTCAACAACGCTAGCTGTCATTTTAGGAACTTAGCTTCAGAATAAAGTATCATTTTTTGTGAAAGTTATACCACTATTTGAAGATCCTTTTTCAAAGATAATGCATTTTTTGCGCGCTCGAAAGTAATGCTACTAGAAAACTCATCTTTATACTTTCTAAGTGAAACTTTAATGTTAAAAGTTTAAGATTATCAAGAACACGATTTAAATAATCTTAAACTGCGAGCAATTTGTATTTTCGTTTTCCTTTTAATCATGAAATTTTCAAGTAGAAATTTAATGCTCGAAAAAGCGTCTTAAAATAAACTGCGCATTGAGAAATAATTGGAATATGCGAAACTTATCCGAGATTACGAATGCATCGCTCGATAAATTCACTTTATAATCATAGACGCGCCAAGAGCCTTTTTAAAAATGACCAATTACGTAAGTGTTATTACGATGCTCTAATGAAGTGACGTTTCATTAGCTGGGTAGCAACGGCTCTCGCAAGGCGCAAATAAAGTGCCATTTCGGGTCGTTACTCACTTCTCGCGATAATGAGTACGTAGTTTTAATCAGATACTTCATTACCACGTCGATCGGTGGCGGAACATTAAAACCCGATAAGATAACTTCTAGGTCAGTGTCAACGCAGATGTATATTCACCGCGAGAGCCTTCCGCGCGTAAATTTCAGAAGGCATTTTCCCAGCAAAAAGTTCGCCAGACCTTAAGCTAGCGGTACTCAACGACTTCCTAGGGGGAATTTCGAGCCCGGCGTTCCACTTCTTCATTACACACCTCTAATATCAAAGCAGCGTCTCATAAACCGTAATGGCCGTATCCATAAATCGCGCGAAAAGGACGGCCGCGGAGATAATAACCGGAGAAAAAGGGAGCCTCTCCCGCGCGGGAAGGATGCGTGTAGGCAGGATAATGTTACGACCCGTATAAAAGGATCCGTCGTGTAAATCAAGAGCGAGCCTTCCAGGAACATCGAACTCCGGCAGCCGTATGGGCTCGTAAAATCGAGCCGACTGGTCTATTATAAAATTGAGATCCGCCGCCGGCGTGGAACCGGATTTTCAGCGGTACCCACCTTGTAATGAGGTCCCCTCCTTCGCCCGAGAGATGAATCACCTGTCCGGATTAAAATCGCCGAGATCGTCCCTTTTACCGCGCGGCCGACTCTTTCCGAGCTAGAGGAGCGGCAAAGCTTTTGGGAGGACGCCGGCCGATCATTTTTAGCCATGACGTCAGGTGGTGCCGAGCGCTCGGCTGTGTTTACGCGCGGAATCGCGAGATCGAAGCTGCGCGAGTGTGCCGAAATTTAGATCAATATCGGGCGAGGATGGACTCGAGCTCTGCTTGTTTATGTTGTTGGAAGCCTACAGGTTTCTGCTTCTGGACAGTCGCGTTTGCTTATCCAAGATTTATGGCCGAGCTCGTGTAATGGAAGCTTCTACAGTTTTATGCGTTTTATTTCTCGCGCAGCGCAAACTATGATTTATTATCTTCATTACAGCGAAATTGGAAATTAAAGTTGTTTATTATAAAATGTAAAAGAAAGTATTTTATTTACTTTACAAGCGGATAAAGCGAAGCCCTGAATATAAAATTGTATGTACAGAAGAGGATTAGTTTTGTGGTTATGCATATTGATGCTAAATATAGATAATATGCTAATGAGAGCGTGCACACGAACACTATATCTGTCTAAATAATAATTTTTCAAGCTTGTAATTGACGATACATGCCTGCAATAACACAAGCAGAATTTATATTGCATTTTAATTATGCCTCTAAATTACAAGTCATTCTAATTCTATTAAATCCAATTACCGGATCTTACTTTTTCTGCAATTGCGTCATCATTAAATATTTATATTTATGTAGACAATTAAATAATGCAATATAACGAAAATTTGGCATAGGCCAGTCTGCAGCGCAGTAAGAATCGATTTTAGAAAATAAAGTAAAAGATTAAACGTAGACTTTTGTCGCAGTTATCGTCTCTCTTATATACGTAAGTAAAATACATCACGCGTCGTAAGCGCTTTAACAAACATTTTTTGCGTCATCTAATTTAGTTTGTTGCAAAATCCGCTTTACTAAGATTCAGCAGAAAGTTACATGAGCTTTTTAATTTCTCTAATCTAATTAGTCATTCGATGCTATAATTTTTATTACCGATAAAGTAACAAATTATATCAGAAATCAAAACAAGACGTATAATATATATTATCTTTAAATTGCCAGAATCTTCATACTACATAACTTTGTTCAGAAGCTTAACGGTACATTTTATCACTCAAAGGGCCTTAAGCTCTAAAACCCGTATTAATTGAAGTTGAGTGCGCGATTACGGCTAAAAAGCAAGCAAACCCAACTGCGGGCAGGCAATCTGTCCACCTTATCCGGCCGAGCTTCGTATATATAAATTTTCGCGATTACCATAAAAAGAGGAGTGCGTCGTTACATCTCGATGGACAGGCTAATAAATCCTCGCGCTGGCCGTTCAAAAAGTTGAGATTAGCCGGCCGATGAAAGGCGTATAAAAGCCTGCTTTTGATTTCGAGTGATTTATTTTCGAGGTCGAGAAAAACGCTAAATTTTCCACGAGCATTAAAATATTTTGACGTCCAAACGAAAGCCGAGCGGCATTGACTTACAGGCGTAGAAAACTAAATACTTCACTTTAATGAATATTTAACGTACACGTTCACTCGGCATGCACATCCGCATCTGAGCGAATGCACGCGGAACCGACCGTTAGCGCGCGCATGTCGATCATTTTAATCAAATCCGCGCGGGTGATGAATTCCAGAAAATTACACATCGCGAAACCTCTGCTTATGAGTAGCGTGAAAAGGCTGAAAATAGAGCGCCGCGCCACAGAAGAGGCGGTGATTAAAGCCGCGGAAATAACAATGCGCTTTACGATGCTTTAAAAAAAATGCAATTTCAAGGATAATATTCACTTTGAGAATGCTGCCGCATCGAGTTCAAAATATCCAGAGCGCAATAAAGAGGTTTAAACAACGGGAGGATTAGAATTACTGCATGCAATGTGATTAAGAAGCAAAACAGATAAAGAAAACAGTGTTCGACGAGCGCAGTTGGTCTAAGTAATCGACGCTTCTGTAACTAAAACAACTGCACCCAACGCAAAGAGTGAAATTTTGAATTCAGTATGAGGGCTCGAGTAAACAGAAGCGTGTACGCAAGTCAGACGCCGAGCAGCAGCGACGCTCTTGGCCAATCAAATAAACGGTTCAGCGTCGTCGGCGCACGCGACTGCGTTGCAGCGCTTTTCTGTGCCGGCGCTTATTTAAAGGCCGTCCCCGTTCCTCTCTCTCTTAGGTGCATCGTGCCCGCACTCGTGTCGCAATTGAGTTTCCGTTCAATCCCGGCGCGATTTTCTCGGCCGTTACGTGTCTCCCCGCGCGATTCCCGGAACGGCGGAGGAGACCGTCGAGCGATATAAAAAAGAAGAGGAAAAAAAAAGAGCCGAGACACCGCTGCTCGCGAAGAATTCGCCGGTGTTTTACTGTTACGCGCCGCGAGAACACTGCCGTAGGGATTTATGTGTGTCATAGGTAGGCAGCCGATAGACTCTGGCGGCCGAGCGCAAGTGGGCTTCGAAGGTTGGCCGCGAGAGGCCAATTTGTAGCCGAGCGCGAGAGGAATGCAGCCAAGGGATCATTCGGACTTGACGTGGGAAGACACTTCGTGAATTATTGATGATTTTGCAGGCGGTTTTTTTTTTCTTCCCGGAGCCTTTTGTGCGTGGGAAATGTGCGCGAGAGCAAGTGATACACGAGTGTTCGGTCCCGCCAATACCGAGCCGAGCTCGATTCTTTGTTCGGCGGTCAAGACTGCTCGAACGATTGCGAATTCAGTTATTTAAAGCCGCGGGCGATACTAATGATATTCAGAATGGTCGGGTGTCAGTTTAGACTTTCGTGCTAACGGACTCGATACACCCCTCGTCATTTTCAAGTTTAGAGTGACTTAATGATGTTTACATTTGACCGAGGCGAGTGGATTGTTGCGCTGGCAGATGACTTCATAAGCATTGATTATTAAGTACCTATCGGACAACCATCTCTTTGTTGTAATGGAACAATGCTTCATTTTTTATGCAAAATAAATTATTGCCTTGCTCACCGGCAGATCGTTCATTTTACTTTGAATTTATTACGAAATTATGAAATTTCCCTCGTAAAAAGGTCAATTGAGCCGTTTGTAAAATTAATACTTACGTGGAATTTAACCACTTGAACAAAAAGGAAACTCGACCCCAGAATTAACTCGATTTCTTAGACATTGCCATTTTTGAACCGAAGGACTTCTGGAGAGCGACCGCACAATATATAAGGAGGCCGAGGAAGCCGTAAAAAGCAGTCTAGCTGCGGAAGATTTTAAGATTGTAAAAAGGCTCTGCCGCGCGCAGCCGTGATTAACAATGAAAATCGGCTCGTGCCCGGCATCTCAACTACCAAAATTACAAATGTAAACGACCGATTAAACTTTTCCTGCGCCGGTTTCCAGCGCCTATAATTTAGCCGCTTGTCCGCGTATTTACAAGCGCGGAAAATGGCACGGATGCATAATGAAAAAAAAACGCCGTCCGGAACTTTTTAGCTCTTTAAACCGCCTGAGAAACGTGCGTGTGCTGAATGTTTTTCGAAAGGCTGCCACTTTCCGTTAAGCAGCCAAGGTCTTTCCAGCTGCAGCAAGAACGTCACGCTTTGCGGAGTTTCGTAGGAAGTAATTCAACGAACGCACTGGAAATGTAACCCGCGCTTCTTAATCTTTCTCTAGCGACGAGAAGGCTGCAATTAGAACGACTTTTCACTCCTCGTAAGCTATAATCACGGCTCAATTGCTTTTAATTCTAGAGATTAATTACTTCTAATAATATCACTTTTTAGTCTTTCGCTCTTAGTCGTTGGTATCTTTGATTAACGATTTCGATTTAATTTCAGGCTTAATGGAACGATGGGAATCGCTCTCGCTCCGGGCAGAGGAGGCACAGAAGATCAGCACCATACATCGCGAAATGGCAGCTATGAAGTTGGAATTCTGTGCGGCTCACGAAAGACTCATGTCCTACACAGTTGTCTTGGAGGAGCCGAACGTTATCGAGGATCGCATCGAAAGGATTACGGTAAAAAATTCACTTTTACTGTCGACTTGTGAAACAGTCCACAAACTATACCGATCGCCCTCGACGACGGTCCCTTGCAGCCTCAAAATTAAAATAAAATCAATCGCGTTAGCCCTTTTTTTACCTCCGCGATTCAAGGACTCGTTCATTGCACGGAGACTCTTTTCCCCGACGCAAATTCCTCGGTACCCAGCTTGCAAAGTCAGCCGTAGCAAAACGGCCGACAAAACGCGCGCGCGCGCGCATTACGAGCAGTTTTCGCGAGGCAGCGCTTGCGCGCCGCGATCCGATCTGTACGGCAGAGGCGGGATATGAAAAAGGCCGCGCGCTTCGAAAAAGAAAAGAATCCCGCGGTGGCCGCGCGCGCTTATTTTTGGCTCGCTGCAGAACTGGTCGCGGCCGCGCCGCAGAAGAAGTCAGCAGGTGAGGATTAAAGGGCGAGCAACCGGTTTTGCGTATCGCGTTTCAAGAGCGGGAAACCCCGCCGCATCTCCCCGAGAGTTTTCCCGCCTCAATTTCTCGCCAGGTTTGACGACCTCTGCAGCGAACGCGAGTGAAAGTTGAACCCGTCCTTCTCCTCCTCCTCCTCCTTCTGCGCGCCGCGGGGAAAAAGCCACGAAAGACGGGATGCGCGCGAGCTCCCAAAAGCGTGTCGGGAGTGTAAAGCGGGAAGGTGTCGAGATAAGAGCGCCGCGAGCGCAGTGCTTCGATTCGTTGCCGCGGATGAAGAAATTCTTGTGCTCCGGGCTGCGACGCGCGCCGCTGTGTAGAAAGTAATGCGGCCTGCAATTACTTTGTTAATTGTATGGAAAGTCCGCTCCACTTTTCGGCTCGACTTATATATTTCGCGGTGCGATTAAATTTTTCAGAGGCGATTTTGATGGGTAAAAAGTCCTATTGGCTCTTGCATGAAATTAAAGCTTTATGTGATCTGGTTTCTTTAGTACACTAAATTTACTTGTGAAAATAATTGTTAAATGAAAGTACATTTGTTGCTTTCCGATGAAAATGTCTGAAAGATCAATATTTTAAAACAACTTTATTCGAAATGAGTTCTAGAGAAACCAGTTTTATAAGTGCTTTTATTAGAATACGTATATCTTGCTGATATCAAAGAAACGAAATATTTAGTGAGCAATTTACCCCAATGGCAATTAAACGAAACGGTATAGATTGAGCCGCGTTTCTATAGTCGCAAATCAAACCTGCGAACTTCTTAAAAAATACTTTCTCCCCGAGAAAGCATTATCTGACTCGCGACGAAAAACTTTCTTGAATACAATGATACGCCGCATTTCTCCGTTTCTCCTCCCGCGCATCAATTAAAAGTCGGCTTTCAATTAAAACACCAATTGCGTAAAAGTGCAAGAAAGCGCAAAGAGCTTCTTTTCCGCAAGATCGCGGCTCCGATCGATATGTCTTTCTCTTACCGCCAGATGGTTTCGCTCGCGCCGAGATCTTGATAATTTGCTCCCCGTGACGAGCCGAGTAATGACTCGGTGCTCGGCCAGTGAAAGTATGCGATTGCGCGAGTATGAAAAATGCGCGCGTCTTCTCCGATGCGGACAAATCGTCCGTTTACTGTTTAATTGTGCGAAGAAGCCGTCGGGTGCAGAGAAGTGAGCTGTTTTCGAACAAGCTTGGAAGTTGCAAAATTGTGCTCGAAATTCAAAAGTGTAAAATAATTTAATTAGCGATGAATTTTTCATTTTTTAACGTTGACATTATTCATCGAAACGCGCTTATCAATAATGTTGTTCAAATTATCAAAGAATCTTTCGATATCTTTAAACATTGATGTTAGATTACGAAATAATTGGGGAAATCAGTTTGTCCTGTCCTACTTTTTTTAATTGTAAAAAATAATTTTTATCTTGGTGGTTTAATTATACACTGGCAGTCATTCTTGGAAGTTTTATTCCGACTTCTTGTTCATTTGCTTTCAGAACAGCTTATATACACTTCTACGTTATCGGGCACGCGTAAATTGTCTTTATTTTTCTGCTTACTCAATGCGAATTGTAAGTCTGACGAATCTTGTAAAACGAGCTGCTTCTTCCTCTTTGGCTAATTAAATAAACGCAAAATCATTTACTGCGCTTCTTCTAACCATTCGAGACCGTCATTAATTCAGTTTACTTTGACGAGCCTTCCTTCAAACTCTCAGCTCGCAAGATAATTTCCGCGGCATTTCCTGAAAATCGTTGGCAAAACTGTTTTCCGTCGCGCGAATTCAAAAGCGTCCAGGAGAGGGAGCTATAAATCAACGGGCGCGGATGTTTATATAAAGTTTTACTAATCATTTCAGATTGAACTGGCTAATTTAAGAGATCGCAAGCCGGCTATGCTGGCATTGAACGTTTCGACACATCGCCTCATCACGGATCTCGGCCAGAAGACGTCGCCTACATTCGCCGCCCTGAAGGACGGAGTGGCAGACCTGTACGGGCTTTGGGATAAAGCGTTTCAGAAGTAAGAGGAAGATTCGCTTTTTTATCGTTCATTGTTTTACGACAATGTTCGAGTTTTCAATTACCAGTTATTTTTGCGCTTTTTAAACATTTTATTGCTTCGCGTCAAGTTTGACATCATAACGATTCGTTATTTAATAAATGATTTAATCGCATACGTAATACAACGTGCAAGCAATTATAAATAAATCTTACGGCACTTTTTTGTATCAGTTTTCTCGACGACAGAAAATCAAAGTAAGTTTGAAGGAATTAAAATTCATTCGAAATTTTCAGGGGAAATCAGCAGTTGTGCGCTTTGCAAGCGGTTCAGCAGTTCAACGCCCGTCTCACAGAACTTCAGTGCGCCTTGCGCAGGGACAAGGACACTTTAGCGGTCTTGGACGCTGCACTCAAAGCCGGCGCCACAATGGAGGTGGCATCTTCAGTGAGGGACGTTGCGCGACTGCTCTCCGAGAAGCACGAAACCAATAATCAAGTAAGATTATTAAGTGTAGCGCTTCCATTTTTCAAAATTCTTCGAGTCATCGGCAGTATCCTATTTTCACGACCGATTTTTGACGAACGAAATATTATTTTACTCAAACGATCATAATTTGCTTTTGAAAAATTTATATTTTTTTTTTTTTGAATTTGTACACCAAACATTGGTTAATGAGTGAAAATAGGCGACCTCCCACTTTTCTTTTCCATAAGAAGACATTTTAGTTTTACGGTCGGTTAAACCCCTTCGCTACTCGGAGAAAGTTATTATACCCACTCGTAAAATTAGACCGAGCCAAGATCGCATGCGATAGTCTTACGATTCTAGCCCTCCTACTGTTCTGTTACCGTCCGGCAACATATGTCAAACATGTGCTGCAACCAGCTTCGAGCGACGCTACACACTTCCATTCATTCGAGAAAACTCGACAACGCGCCCAGCCAATCGCAATTCGTTTGCGCACTAAATTTACGAGCGCGGCCAGCCGACTTCCTTGACTTTCTCAATCTGAAACAATAGCATCGTAATTCCTTCCCCCATACGAAAAATGCCTCACGATGTACATCCTTTCCCGTTCCAGCAGAGCAGCATCCTGTCGGACAGCACGCTGATGTCCAGCAGCCAGGAGGACAGCGGCATCGCCTCGCAGTCCGCCTCCTTCAACGAGTCCCGCACCCTGATCGGCCTCGAGGGCGGCTCGCTGTCCGACAGCGGCATCTCGGACAGCGGCAGCGAGCAGGAGCTGAGCGAGCGCGAGCGACGCCTGGCGGCCCTGCGCCGACTCACGCGCACCCTCGAGTCGCAGCTCGTGCCCGACTCCGGCGACGAGGTCCTCGGCGAGCTCTGGAGGCGCGTCGAGGAGGCGGAGGCCGAGCTCCGAACGCTCCAGAAGCAGTGCAGGGAGCTCATCGTGCGCACGGCTGCCAGCGTCGAGTCGCGCTCCAACGCCAAGGCCGCCAGTGCGCCGGTTTATTCTGTTCCTAGGTAAGCTTCTCGGACGTACTTTGTCGCCTGCTTTGAGCGAATTCGATAAGCACTGGTTCGGTTTTGAAAATTATTTTTTTTATGTGAGGGAAAAATGTACTCGCGTACGAAACGGTAATTACGCTGAAAAGTATTTTAAGGAAAATTCAAAATGCTGATGATGTAACTGCTCGAGTTTTTCCTACTTATTTTAAGATTTTTCTTCTTCTTACTTAAGGAAATAGGACGCGGTGAGAAAGTTAACGTGGCTTAATGTAATTAATTTTCAATATTCACTCTTCCCATCTGCAGCAAGCGCAAGAAGGTTCTGCACATGGAAAGCAGCCCGGCCGCGAACGGCAAGCCCAAGCAGTTCGCGGGCTACGCGGCGCCCGACGACCCGGACAACGAGCCGAGCGAGCCCCGCAGCTGGGTCTGGCGCATCCTGCGCGCGGCCCTGCCCTTCCAGCTGGCCCTGGTCGCGCTCTTCTGCGCGGCCTGCCTCCTCGAGCCGCACTGCTGCGAGGCGAGCAACTCCCTCAACCTGTCGCTGACGCCCCAGCTGCGCTACGTGCGCGGACCGCCGCCCGTCTGAGCGGCGACCCGGTCGCAGATCTGGAACTTCTGCTGCCTCGTTATCTGGCCTACGACCCGGGCGAAGATGGATTTTTTCGCGGCCGGCCGGTAAGTACGCCCGACGTCGGAGGAGACGCCGCAGGCCGAAGCCCCGTGCCGAGCTGCGTCCCGGAGCTCCGTGGAGTGTCTACGTGCCTTCGACTTTTAGTTTGGTCTAGATAGGCTGGGTGTGAATATAGAAGGGCTTGGAGCCGGAAGCGCGGCTTTCGGCTATTCGCATTTTCAGGCTGACTGAAATTTTTTAAATGCCTTTGGGGTCTCTCGCCGTTGAGTCCTGGAAAGAAAGTGATAATATTTCGACAAATTTTGCTTTTAACGAAAAGACTGAAAGTGCGGATTGTAGTTTCGAAGGTAGAGGTGGATGTACTTGCATTGAATAAGTAACGGAGTAGAGAAGAGGATTATTCAGAAATCGATAAATATTAATTGTGTTATTTATTCTTTGCAAGGGAGATTTTTAGAATATTTCGGACTAAGGCGATGAAAGAAATATAAATCAGGGGCATTTTTTGAAGAGTAGTACTGGAGCAATAAAGATTTAAGTGTACGACTGAGACTTTTGGACAAGTGCCAATTTTAAAAGAAAAAAAAATTTGTAACGATCACAAAAACGTGCCTTGAAACATAAATTTCTTTTTAATGAAAAAGTTTTTGCTCTCGCTGTACATAGTAAAAAGACTTTTGTCCCTGAAAATAAAAAAAAAAATTTCGATTTAAAGCTTTTTGTAGTGATTTTTGGATAATGTAAATTTGGGAAAATTTTGTGAAAGTAATTCTATGTATTTAATATACGTATATTTTTCGAAGTTTATAGAAATATGGACGCCGACTGCATGCTAGATTAGTGCAATTTTCACAAAAATCACTTTTCATTATCAGCACGCAGGCTGGATAACAAAGAAACATAAAATATTTTCTAATGGATTCTTCCAAGTAAATTATATATGGGAATAATTTTTTCTAAACTCCCTATGTAAACTGACAATTAGCGTAGAACAAAAAAACAACACGAACATAATTACCTAAATGCCTAAAAAGAGAAAAAAAGTAATAGTAACAAGTGAAACGTTAAACCATGTGTTCAGAAACCGTCAACTAGTCATCGAAAAAAGAGAAGGCCTCCGTGCTCCTATTATTTATACAAGTTTTCTCTCACACGATGATTTTGCTATAATCTTATATAGGCGATTCATCGCATCAATCATCCGGGTTTTAATAGAGAACAAAACCTTTACATTAAGAAAATAAAAAGTATATTGAAAAAAAAAATCGTTTACCGTGTAAACATGCGTTGTATATAGCTTTAAGAAGTTTAATTAATGATGATACAATTTTTTATACAAGTAATTATCATTAAGTTCGATTCAAAAAATTTTTAAGTAAAATATGCTACTTAAAACAGCATTTATGACGAATGAGCCGGTCAGACTGTACGTCTGATAATTTTTATATATCGGTCATCAGTGGCCAATTGATATGATTTCATATAAGTTGTTTTATCGATTATTTTGTTGACTTTACAGAGTAGTAATATCATAACGTTGACATTTCCTAAGGAGCTGCCTTCGTAAAGAGAGAAATGCGTTCAATAACGCTAATAATATTGAAAAAGCGAGTGCACAAACTATAAAAAGCGTCCATCACAGAGATGGACGTCAGATTAAAAGTAAACGAGTACTTATGCATCTGAATTCTTACAGTTTACGAATATAGAAGCAGCAAACGGTATACGATGGATTGTCGCGCAGAATTTTAAAATATATACATGCGTTTGATGATAATGATACATGTATATATGAATTTACTTCATAAGAGCTTGCGCAATCATAAAATGCAGATTTTAACGTAGGTAAAGGATTATCGTAGCTGCTGATTTATATTGAATTCAGGCTTTGTCAGTTTTCATTGATATTCTGATTTTTTGTTTTATAATTTTATAATTTCATTGATTACATGGCATAAATTTGTCTTAAATATCTTATTGTAAACAAGTGGACAATTAGTTATTTTGAACTATTAACGAATAAAATTTCATACTTTTTAATATTTTTAAACTATATAATTTGGAATGTTTTTAAAGTAAGCATATAGATAATATTTGTAAATGTATCTATATTCTAAGCTTTGTACTGTAGGATGCCGTAATTCAGGATTGTAGGCGTTCGTGGAGGGCTCCGATTGGGTTTTTAACTTATCGAGTAAAATGA
>JAWWEM010000054.1:1808549-1818800 GCA_035582935.1 Ormyrus thymus | reverse complement strand
TTTTAGGATTTTTACTGTCTGTGATCAAATTAAAATGTACTATTGTAATTTTTTCTAGAAAATTTTTCTCCGTGCGGAGGCTGGACGCCGACTGGTCTTTTCGACGAGCGAGCTGGTCGGGGAGCTGAGCTTTATCGGAGGCGCTCGGGCGTAGCTGTGGTCTGCACTTCCTTCTTTTCTTGTTATCTTCTATTTTTACTGATGGGGTGTAGCTCGAGGGATTTGAATTAGGTTAGAGTGAAAGATTATTCGCTAGCTGCTTCTCTGGTGAGTTTCTTCGCACGAAACGGCAAATAAATAAATTTTTATTATTATATTTTTATTTCTTGTAGATTTAAAATATTACAAAACTAAAATTAAACTCAGTACGCGACACTCGCTTTGTTCACTTCGCGAAAGTAAAGGTTGAAGAATTTCTTAAGGATACAATTTATAAACATTCTAAAGGCATGCATGACGTATAAATTTCTATCTGGTGAGGTCTCGCAGTGGCTTTTTAAATAAGAGCTGCCTCGTGCAGCGACACTTAACGACAATTACTATTACGGGAAATTAAATCAGCCGAGGCGTTTATTTAAGAGGACCGCTTTAACGTCGCGCCAACAGACGATTATCTAGTCAGGGCATCATCTTTTCTAATCTTCAGCACTTGAAAACATTGTGATGGCGCGCCGGTCGGTATTGAACTTTTCATTCATAATCTAAATTAGCTTATTTTATCCAAAGATACATTTTTTCACTTTTTTAATCGATCACAGACGTTTATGATTTAGTCAATTTTTTTTAAATTCATCGCTCGATGTAGGTTCCTCTTGCTAAATATAATATTGCTCAATTTGCATAAAGAAACCTTGTTATGTAACATTGTAGCATAAGTCTTTCTATGTGCCATTACTAAATACCGTTACAAAAAGTGCACTCAAAACAAGAGCTCGTTCAATAGCGTGAGAAAAATACTAACCCATTGACGCGTCCGGAAAGCATTGACAATTTCTTGAGTAATCTTGCGCGTGATACCTAAAAAAACTGCTCAAAAAGGTATCGTTACAAAAGTCTGAGAACATTCAAAGGAATCAAAAGCCGCTGCATAACAAAAATGTATTAATCTCCAGATGAAAGATGAAAAAGTGCACTTTCGCGTCTTCCACGGTATACAATTAGATAACTTTTAGGCGGTGCGATATTTAGCAACAGGGCAATTTACCCATTTTTACCTTTTCCCCGCTAAAAAGAAAGGCAAATAAAGAAGAGCGTAGCTCCGCAATCTAGTTCCATCGCAATTGCTCGCGGAGGCAGAGGCCGGGTTAGATCGGGCTCGGCGAAATTGCTTATTAAGGCTTTTTCGAAAAAGGTCGGGGCGATTCGGGGGCGCCGAGAGAGAGAGAGAGACTTTCGCAACGGCTCGAGAGAGAGAGAGAGGGGGGCTCCTCTCGAAAATTATCCTCCTCGTGGCTGCCTACCAAGCGAGCAACACCGACGTTTGATTATGCCCATCCATAGGTATATAACCGCATAGCGTAACAGCCCGTCGGCCCACCTCCTACTGAATCAATGTAATCGACGCGCATATTTCTTCTTTTCTTGCCCCGATCCTCTCTCTCTCTCTCTCTCTCTCTCTCTCTCTCTCTCTCTCCCTCTCTCTCGCTTTTCCTTTTACCTTTTACGAGCGCCGGGCTGAAAGTCGCCACGCGGTTATCGAGTGAGGGAAGTGTTTGAGGCTCGAATTACGTATTATCTGCGAAAATTTTCCTGAGTTATTGTTATTGCTCGCTCTTTTTTGTATCATTTTTTATTCACTTTGCGTAATCTTCCTTGTGCGCGTAGTTTCATTTGTTCGGCGCGAACGTTTGCTTTTCGAACGAATATTCCAAGCCGATTTTAGGGGCAAAAAATACAAAATGATACAAACGATTTGCGCACCTATGATTAAGGAAAACATACATTTGAAGAAAGCTATTTCGACGATAGTGATGACATGGCGTATTTATTATGTTGCAGATATGACGAGAGGCACTACGCTTTCGAAAGGTACGACTCATTACGCTAATTATATCGTTTCTTAAATCCTTTGCAGCATGACGCCAACGATATGTTTTATCATCTATTTATTTTTATAATATATCATAAAATGTTTAAATGTTAATCCGAAGAAATGCAACATAAATAAAATTTCAAATATATCATTTTTGCAGAAATTTTCATTTCTGCGTTCAACAAAAGAATTGTTTTTCGAAATATTCTACTTCATTATTTAAAATTAAATACTGCCGTTGCACTCCGAGCACTAATTAACTAAAGGGAAATGATACACGTACTTTTCTAAATACGGGGTATTATCAATTTGCAACATATCGTTCAAAGTCGGCTGCATCTGTCGCAGAGTACATAAAAAAAAAAAGTAGTTCCGAGCTCGCAGAACGAGTCGCAATCTAAGTAAGGGAGGCGACTCCTTCCTCTCTTTCTCCCTTTCTTTTCTGGACTTAATAATTATTCGCGTCGGGACAATTAACTTTTTTTTAACGGAGGTGGGCCAAGAGCTCGCTACTCTATGATTTCGCAGAGCGTATCGCAAAAATAATAACGCTCACTCTCCCTCTCAAGCTCGACGTTCTACCGTTGTCCTTACTTATATATACGCTGCTCGGCGAGGAGGCTAATAAACAGAATAAAATTCAAATTTTTTAAAGCCGCTTTAAAAAGGCGCAATTCTCTTAATAATTACTTGCGTATTAGATTTTTTTAATTAAATTAAAACTATAAAAATTTTATTAAAATACTCTTTAACGATTCGTCACTAATTTTTAAGAAATCAGCGCCAGCAGCGGAGTAAAAAAATTCTGCGCTTTTCTACGAAAAAAGCGGGTAAGAATTTCGAAAAGTTATATCGCGCGCCTTGCGGCGAGCCCCAGATCTCTTCCTCGCGCGCGCGCACACGCACACGCGGAGGCTTCGGTGCCAGACATCGCGCGACCTCCGCCATTATCATATAAATAATGATCGTCCTTCGGATGCAATTATGCAAAACCGATAAGTGCAGGAGGGGATCGGGAGAGCGCTCGCCGCGAGAAGAGGAGCGTCGCGGCGCGGAAAAGAGGAAGAGAAAGCTCGGGAGAGAGAGAGATTTTGAGCGGGCGAACGGGACCCCGTTGTTGTATTATAATGGGACCGAAGGAACGAATGCTTTTGTTTTTCAAATGAGCGTGCCGCGCGGTCCCCCTTTCGTGGGCTGGGGTTGCGCGCCTCTTGTTTTCTCTCTCTCTCTCTCTCTCCTTCTTCATCTCCCGTTCCCCCGACTTCGAGGAGGCCCCTTTTTGCTGTTCTCTTTCTGTCGTCTGCGCGCGGCCTTATTCCAGCCGCGGTTCAAAGACCCAAAAATGAACACCTCCCCGCCGCCTTGCTTTTTCGCCTCGGCGGTCCTGTACGGGCTTGCCTTCCTTGTAGGTTCTTCTTGTACTTTTCTCCTCTGTACAGTGAGGTTCGAATTTTTGGCGGACACCTACTACAATTGAATACAGTGCAAATAGGTACGCGTAGGTGATTATTTAAGCGATCAAACAATGTAGAATATTCTTGAGCCAAAATTTTAAACTTTGAAAAAAATGACAATACATGTCTTTATTATCTACAAGTATAAGAATACGTCCAATATTCAATAGAATTCAACACTTTTTAATAATTATCATATAAATTTTCACATTTTTTTATACTTTCCCCGCAGATTTCTCTTTTATATTTTTCTTCAAGTATCAAAATCTTATTTAAAAAACGAGAATAACAAAAATCATTCGACTTCTTTCTCTCCCCCAATACCCTTTCTGTCTTCGCGGTTCCTATTTCACTCTCGTCCCTTTGCACACCTTCCGCCTCTCCTCCCCTCACTCCGGCTCGGACTCGTATCATTACCCGCTGATTCGGCGCACCCGCAAAATTCCTCGAATGCAAATTATGAGCGGAGAGTGATGTTGCCGATCGAAGGGAGCGAGCGTAGCTGCGGGCTTTCGGGAGTAAGTGCGCCAAGGCTTCCGCAGTCCGCACGGTAGCCTCTTCCTCCCGGCTCCTTCTCTCAATTTTCTGCGACGAACGAGAGAATACGCCGATCGGACGTCCCTTCTCTCTCGCTCTCGGAAGAAAGAAAGAGAGAGAGAGAGTGGATGGGCCTTTTAAAAGGCATTTCAAATCAGCGTGTCTTGAAAGAATCTCATAGTGACGCGGCGGATAAAGGAATTCCTCTCTTTCCATCTCTCTCGCTCTCTCCGTCTTGCTCGTTTCTTCTTTTTTCGCCTGGCTCGTCCGCGCTTCATTTCTTTTATCTGCGTTGGCGAGGAAGTATCGATGATATGCGCTACCAAGGCTCGAAATTTCAAACTTTCTAAAAAAAAGAAGAAGGCAATGTTGTCTAACTGTTGAGTTCGTTTTTGTGCCATTTTTTTACAGCTCCTGTACGGAAAATTGCTGTTTCTTTACCGAAATGAAAAATATCACTTTTCTCATAAAATTCAGCGAAAGAGAGCTACATAAAATAACGACTATTATAACTAATATAACAAGTGTACAAAAATATTTTGAACATACATACTATACATATTTATTATTATACAGCACCAACTGCAAAACAGGTTTTACTAAAAATTAGAATAAATCAAAATTAAAAACGTAAAACTAATTAAAAAGAACATGTTCACGAAAGGCCGGTAATGTTTTGACTGATTCAAAATCGAAGGGGCGTGAGAGCGAAATGATTAGAGCCTTGAGGTAGAAAACAAGCCCCTAATCTCGGCCCGAAGCGTTGACGCGGCGACTCTCGAGTCAATTTCCGCCAGCTTAGTGGTTAGATAGCTGCGATTTCAATTACCTTGATACGCATTCGATGAACTTTGAAATTGTTATTTTAAGTAGCTCCGTAAAACCGCAGCCGAGAAAAAATTCTCCTTGCTTCTAATGACTTTCAGTATTAAAATTTAAAACTTTCGCCGACTTGAGCCTTCGTTATTTTCCTTTTAACATATTTCGTTATAAACATTTATAATTTAAATTGAATTAGCACAAATGATAGCTTAGTTCTCGTTTGCCTTTGTAAAAAAGTATCATTAATGGCCAAGTCCTGAATTTTTAAACTGCCCAGTTTTCGTTCTTCTCTCCACTGCCCCTCACCCAGAAAGAACAATATCACTAAGAGAAAAAGAAAAGGAACGAGTGCGCCATTGATCCGTGGCGAAGTACAATCGAAATGATTTTTTATACCGCCGTAAATTGGCAGAAGGGCTGCGCGGCATCGACACGCGGCTGGCCGAGCTAAAAAAGCAGGAGGGGGAGGCACGGGGGCGAAGCCGAAATCCTAGATCCCCTTGACCAAGACACTTAGGAGCAACAATAACCGCCCTAATCCGGCCGTGCGCCCGCTCGTCCCGCTCGCCGATGAAAAATGTAAAAATCCGGAAAAACCGCCGGCCCGTGACAGTTCAATACATTTTAAATGCGTTCCGGCGCATTTGTGGCGCGGAGCCGCGATAAGCAACGAGCGAGAGAGAGAGAGAGGGAGAGAGAAACAAGTACGCCGCACCGGCCGTCACGGCTCCCCACTTAAAGGGGAAAAAAAAGGACGCAGACGCGACCGCGACTCCCCAATATGGTCCCGTTATTTATCGTCAGATTTATGGAATAAATGAGTGGCGCGAAGCGATTCCCGCAAAAGCCTCCCCGAAATAAAAACAAGGCGAGAGAGAGACCGAGACGGAGAAACGGGTTTTTCTCGCTTCAATATTGATGGTCGGGGCGAAAAGTGGGATTTTCTTATATACGAATTTGAGGGAACCGGGAAAACTACTCCCTTCAAATCCTAGCTTCTGTCTAGGCTTTTTATGAAACTATGTATCAATTTTTAAATGCATCTTACCTTAGCTTAGTTCCCATTCTTCTACGCAAAAGGGAATTAAAGATTAAATATTTAATTTTTTGGACTTATGAAAAATTAAGTTAAATACAATTTTCACGGTATAGTTCACATGATTCGTAGACGGCTGAACAACAGTGGCCGAAGTGCTGTAAGATTCTCAGTGAATAAGTCACACTTATTTATACTTGGTTCTTTACATTTTTCACAGCCATCGCCTGCTGCCCTTCAGATCTTCCCTAAGAGTGCCATTTCAATGGGGTTTTATTCACATTAGACTATGAATCGTAAGAGCCGCTCCTCAAAAGCTTCATTATCCCGAAAGCTGCTCATTCGCTTAATTCGTCCCTTGCAAGCCTCGGGAAGCTGATCAGTCTCCCGCTCCTCTCTCAAAACTCGTCCCTCCAATCAATCTTTAAAGTCTCGCACGGCGAAAAGGCCGCGCTTCTCGAGGGCGGGGAAGAATCTAATCTGCATCGGTAGATTGCTCTGAGAATTGGCGCGAGAAGCCGGGCGACGCTCTCTCGCGCCTCCGGATACACTTGATTTCGTCGTCGGGCGCGTCTTAACCTTCGACCGCAAGACACCGACTCGATGAATATATTAGCTTACTTTAATTGGCGAACACTCCCTGGGCGAGCCGCTCCGAAACTGGCAGGTTCGAGGGGGAGAGGGAAGCTGGAAGGTATGAAAGAAATAGGTGCGGGTATTGTGTCAGTTTAATTGCAAAGAGAACTTTTTATTTGAGCTTTTGATTATTTTTCAAATCATTAGATTATTACTCACGGAGTGCGCACGAGGATAAGAAAATTTTCTTGGAAAATATTTTATTTTTCAAATTTTTTCAAGTACTCGGTACAAACCCTACGTGTTTAAGCGTGCTCCAACGCTCCTAAATTTAACAACAGTTATTCCAAGCGTCACCCATCTCGCGGCGATCAGTTACAAGCTTAGATCAGCCGGTCGACCATCAGCCGTACCTCCTCTCCTCGATGTTTCTTGACCTTTGAACGACGGCGCGCTGAATCAACATCCGAAGAGAGAGAGAGAGAGAGAGAGAGAGAGAGGGATAGCAATTATTTGCCTTTAGATTTATGAGGTTGCCAAGTACGAGAGCACATATACGCGAGCGCGCAAAAAAGGACGCGAGGAATCTTCACCCCGGCGCGGCGTTTGCGCGCCGCCGTCGTCGTCGACGTCTCGTTGCGCGCGGACGTGCGCCGCCGCGGCGAGGCGCGAGATGAAAATCGCCCCGCGCAGAGCCCGGATAGTAATTGCAGGCTCCGTCGGTCAGTCCTCGCCTTTCGGTGGTCTCTACCGTCGACTCTGCTATTATCGTCTGGTGTATCGGCAAATTTGCGGACGCCGCTATATTTATTGCGCTCGATTGAAAAACGGACGCTTTTTTTTATCTCTGTTGATGGATCGAAGCTTATTTATTTCTTGCGTTCGTTAGCAAGAGCGATGGATTTGGTTGAAGCTTTGAGAAACTTATTTGCATACCATAACATAAAAGTATTCAATATTAGCGTTCATTTATGCGATATAAAATAAGCCTTTATTAAATTATAAAAACAATAAAAGATAAAGCTTTCAATAAAAAGAGAAGATAAGTTGCCAAATACAATAAGACTCAGTCGAAAAGCTCTCCATTTATAATCCATCATTCCTCGCTAAGCTAAAGTAAAACTCATAAACAATACAGAATCCTCGAAAAAGCTTATTCCCATATGCATCTTTGCCATTAGAAAACTTAATTTCCCATAAAGTTCTGACAAAGCCCTGCCATAAAACCAGTCCAAACAGTACCGATACCTATTCTATTCCTTTACGCATTGTCGAAAGCCGTAAATTACTCCGCAAAAAGCCGTCATAATGGCGAAGGAAATCCCGGCGGTGGTGAAAATGAAAACCAAAAAAGAAAAAAAGTAACGGGGAGGGGGGCCGAAGGCCGAGAAAAGTCTCGACTCGAGGAAAAAGCCGAAGTTTCGACTTTTCGGGAGGCGCCGGGAGAGAAGCCGAGTAATCCAAGCTTGCTGAGGGATTACAGGCCGCGTCATAAGCCCGAGTTATGGGGAGGGGAAGGAAGTTTTTACGGTGTTTTTATGTCGTCTATGCGCGCGGCGGCGTTACAAGACACGCGGGGGGGTATATCGCTCGCCTCGACCGGTCGCTTAAACAAATTAAAGAATCGTCCGGCGGCGGCGGCGCGCGCGAGCGCATAAAACTTCTGTCCTGCAATGCGTGCGCCTCCTGCAAAGCCTGAATCTTTAACCGGCCGTATAGACTCCCACGGGAGAGGCTGCTGCTGCTGCTGCTTCTTCCGTCTGTCGCGGGAGAATAAAGAATGTAATTTATTCCTCGATCTTATATTTGCTTTTTTTTTTCTCGTTGCTCGCTGCTTCGGCCCCCGGCCCTTTATTCGGCTCGGGGAAAATAAAGAGCGCCTCGTTTATGGCTTCTCAAGAATTTTTCGTTAATAATTAAGCGGAGTTTAGCTCTGCGGCTTTTCGTGACGGTATGTCGCAGCCACGCGATGGAGGCTTTTTTACGGATGATTTCGGGCTCTTTTACGCGATTCGAGACGCTGCCTGAATGTCTCTCCACACTTTCATTAATTGTTGGCATTAATTTTATAAACTATTAATCTGCAGTAATATTAGGATTAAAATTTTATTTGGACCTGTTTTGATTGTAGAATTTTACAGTGTACTTTTGTTTGTGCCGTAAAAAACCGAAGAGATATACCTAATACCGTCATAAAATGTCTGGATTGAAGTAATTCAATCGATAATCTAATTACGTCTCGACCGATTAAGCTCGAGAAATGTAAATCTTAGCGCGGCTCCGAGACAGAGAAATTACATCACCCCAATTAATTGAGAGAGATGTATATCTAACGACAGCTCGAAGTATCTCGGCGATGACGTCAAATTAAATGGTTCAAGTGAACTTCACACTGTTATTTCTGACAAATAAACTCGTCGCATGAATAACGACTTAAATTTCTCATCTCGAGTGTATTAAGCATCAATTCTTCAATATTACAAATAAATAAAAGATTACAATCATTTCTGACTTATAAGTTTCAGTGATAAAACGCACTCATCTACATTGTTAATTAAAGTAAAAAAAAAAAAAAAAAAAACATTTCTACGCAACTCTAAAGCGAAGAAACAAGCCAAGAAAACCGATTTGAAACAGCGACTGACCGCCGCGTGCCAATTGCGAAATGTCCTGTGGCGCGAGGCGCTACGGCGTTTAATTGCTGGCTGCGCCTGGAATTCATCTGCCATTAGGAGCGAGAAAGGACACGGCCGATCGAGCGTGCGCCTGCACTCGGCCGGCAATTATACGCAATTTACGCGCTTACATCACTTTTCGCGAGAGTGCTTCTCTCTCCCTTTCTTTTCGCGGGCCCGAGGGAGGGAGGGACAGCCGCGGGCTCGTTATGGATATCAAAACGCCATAAATCAGATTGGATCCGCGGCTAAATTGACGTGCGCGAGCGAGCGGGAAAGGGGCCTCTGGAAAGAAATGCGCTCGCACGCTGCACGCGCGGCGCACCGACGACGTGAAAATCGACTGTTTTCGCGGGCTCCCCGAACGAGAAAAAGATGAGGAACGCGGCGCGCTGGCTTGACTGACTGGCTGCCGCCGAAGAAACCTGCCGTTAGTGCGCAACTGATTGATGTAGATTCGGTTTTATTGCCAGCTGAATATTATTGTGCCTGTGTGGGCGCGTAAAAAGATAACGGCGCTTTCGCCTGATTTTGTCTCGCACTCGTGTACGCAATGCTTTAATTCTGTGCTACAATTAGAGCGGGTCGCAGTTTCAAGCCTGCGATTTAATTTTTTTTTTTTTTTTTTTTTTTAAAGAAACAAGTTTTTACAATAGATAAAGTTTATTTTATTAAAACAAACTTTTGCGAATTCTTAATACATCCCACACATGGTCGAGTGAAATAAGCGATTGGCGATGAAATAAATCGCAATACAGAGAAATAACGTTTATACAGAATAAACGCGCTCGAAAAACAGAGAAATAAGGCCTAAGGTGATGGGTAGGTGGAGAGTAAGAGAGAGAAATGAGCGAGGATTTATGTAGCAGACGGACGGGATACGTGTAACTCGTTAAAGCAGGCGTAGCTAGGACAAATAGAGTGGCTAGAGCCGAGACTCTCTGACGCTGAACGAGACTGACAGTAATGGCAGGTCTCCGAGCGGCGGCGGCGACGCCGAGCCTCTCGGAAACTCAAACGAGACGCGCACTCGCTGCGCACGGAGAGAGAGAGAGATCTGGCGGGCTGGAAATTAAATCAGCACGGGCCACTCATCGTCCCGAGTCCGGGAACGGGGAG
>JAWWEM010000054.1:1794539-1804679 GCA_035582935.1 Ormyrus thymus | reverse complement strand
AAATTTTTTTTATCATATAGATATAAAAATGACGAATTAATAGTTATTAATTTAATTTCGTATTGCTTACAAAATGTTTCAATAGTTGTAAGAGAATTCATATAGGTAATTAAGATAATTTTAATTGCAGTAAAGATTCAAGTTCAATTTGTTGAAAATCCTATTTTGAAAACTTCAATCGAACCATTTATATTTTAGCCAATGTTTCCTCTTTTACACTACGGTTTATAATATTTTTCAATTGCCTATTTTCTACTTACGATTAAAATTTCATTTGTTATTATCAAGATAGCTCCCATAAAGTTAAATTATGCACAACAATATTCCTACGTAAAGTAAGCCATTATTCTGTTAGTTCTACTCGGCAAAGTTAATTTCTCAAAGGATCAATTTAGATAATTATCGCAGAGGCGAAAGACGCAGACTGGAGCAGCAGAACTACCGCCGTAATTCAATAAAGTCTCTCTCAGTGAGCGCGGATACGTACGAAAACTCGCCGCGCGCGCATTACCCAACATTTATTGCGATTTCGCAAAATTCGTCGGCGCGTCTATCTTCCCGGTCGACGTACATGATGCCCGATCTCACACGCTCGATCTCGGGGCCCGAGCGAGAAGAAAAAGCCGCACCGGGGTACGGCTAATAACGGCGGCAAATTGCAAATTATGTTCGGCTAATTGATGTCTTCGGAAATTACAGGCAGACCGAGAGAGAAAGAGAGAAGAAGCGAGAGGCGGAAAGGAAGATACAGAGAGAGAGAGAGAGAGAGAGAGAGAAAGAGAGAGGGCATCGTAAGCGCGCGCCGCGCGGTAATTTAAATGTCAAAGGAAATTGTTTGATTATTTACTATGCAAATGAAATTGTTTAAGGCGAGCTCTCGGGGCCGGGATAATTTCGCCGCGCGTTAATTGGATCAAGACGTCGGATTCAGGAGCGAGCTCCTCTCTCCTTCTGCGGCGCGGCAGCTTCCCTCAATTATGTCCCCCGGGAGGCTATATACGTGTCGCAATAATTTTCGCGGCCTCTCCTCTCGCGCGAGCCGAGCTCTTGCGACGCGCGATCGCGATTTTAGTCAATCTGACGTTGGCCAATCGCGCCAAATCGCCGAGCCGATCACCCGTTGCAGTCGTCATTATATTGTTGTAAGGAATGCTGATTTCGACACTCCGCTCTGCGAGGTTTACAGACCAGCAAAAGGAGCGGCTTTTTGATTCTTGTGAATCGATTATTCAAGGGAGACTCAGTAATGGAGACGTCAGAGGGAAGATCAATCGTTCCGATTGATCGAGAAAATTGATCAAAATCGCTGTAAAGCCAAATAAACTCAAATAAATTTCAGCTTGCTTAAATCGCCTTAAATACCGTATACATTCTTAATTATTATTATGTTTGACCAAAACTTTATATTCACTGAAAGCGATTAATTTCCAGAGAAAGCTCCCAAGCCCTTAACGAAGCATACAAATGATATTTCGTATTGGAGCTTGGAAACATTGTACTCGAAAGCGGTGGGAATATGTCGTTACGCCCAAGACGGCGCGCATAAATACCATTCGCGGGGCAATCTTGTCCAACATTATTCCAACTAAACTGTCATAAACGGGAGGAAATGAAAAGAGCTGCTTAATAGCTTATATATGCAAATTCGTGACGTAGCAGATTGGCGAGAAGGAGAGAGGGAGCGGGGGGAGGCGCAGACGGGGCGGAATGTTCTCTCGCCAAAGGAGCCGAGCGGAGTAAGCAAGAGGAAGTGCTAAAAAGGGGTGGATCGCTCCTCGACTCTCGCGCGCGCGCCCTCGGGGACTTAATCCGAAAGGATTAGCTCTCCTGGCTCCGGAGGCGATGACGATCTCAGATCAACAAGGCAATCTTAGCCGACACTTCTTTATTCAGCAATGGTAACTTTTTAATGCGATTCGCCGCCCCTCGGGAACTTTCTCTATACGTTGCCGAGATTAGTGTTCTGCGCGTCGTCGCTAAAAATTGGGTGCTTACACCGAGTTACATAAAGCTATAACGTTTTAAAGTTGCATTGACTGACGCGCGTTTGAATTAGCCTCGATTTATTAACCGACGCATTTTGGCAGGGTGGCCGGAGCCCGGCTCGACCGATCGTCATCAATTAAGTTAAACAGCGTTGGACACGTGCGTTAGTTGGATGGGTGACCGCTGCCGATGCAACTTTGTACTTATCGGCTATAAGCCTACGCAATGTGACATAGACACCAAAATTGAACATACCAATACACCGGCCATCTCCGGAGCGGGTTCTCCTAATCAGGATTTATCCCACTGGGTTGGCCTATAGGTATTCACCACTCCACAGGTATAACCTTAGGCAAATACGGAGACTGAGGGGTCAGGAGTGGACAGGATAAGAAGGTTAGGAAATAGGAAACAAAAAGAAAATAAGAGAAAAAAGAAAGTATGAGGACCACTGGCTTGGCCACACTAGGCTGCCGGAGAGGACTCAGAGAAGGGTTTCCTCAAAAAAAATTTGCCTTTATCTATATGTATATTGAAAAAAAATTGCAAACAAACTAATATTTAACATTACAAATTTTACTTTGAGGATCTCTGTAATAAATGCACTCTGATTGAAAACTCGCGTCACTGAATAATATTCACAGATGTAGCAGGAAACTCACTCACTCTCTCTCTCTCTCTTTCTCCGGCGCTCCGCTCCACTGATTAATGTCCCGGCAATCACGAGCTTCCATAAACCCCGCGAGAGCAGCTCGAGCCCGAGAACGAAGCTTTTACGTTACAATGTCGCTTTCGTCGCGCCTTCCTTTATCGCGATCGAGACTCGACGAAATACCCCTCTCGGCTCCTTACGCCTTTCCAAAGGCGACGCGGCCCGGATATTCGACGAGCCGTTTTCAATATCTCCCTCTCTCTCGTTCTCTCGGCCGCCTTTTTTCCCTGCCTTTAAGGGCTCCGAGCGATCGTAAAGCCATTGTCAGGCTTTCCGGTAACGTTGTGTCTTTGATGCCGGAGCCTCGTGCGAAGGCGCACAAAGGCGCGCCGGCGTCGATCGCCGATATTGGCGATGTAACGGCTGTATTATGAAGGAGCTGCTCAACCGGCGGAAGTGTCGGAAACTCATTGCCGCGCCGAGATGCGTCATTTTGCATGAAAAGTGTGCTTCAGTATCCTGCTTCATCGACATTACTTATTCACGGCATCTTTCAATTGCATATCTTCAAACTTATCTGTCTGAACGATTTTTTTTAATAGGAACTGCAATATCCATCATGTTATCCAATATTTACAGGATTCGAATTTCATCAATCGTCGAACAGAAGCCATCCCTCTTACCCCGGCAACGAATACAATAAAAATTTTAATCGCAGACAAACACATCCATCGTTCCGGTCCACAAAAAGCCGGCAAACATGCTAATTCGAATGGAAACGCAGAGCATACAAGTGCAGCGCGCTCCTCAATATTTACAGCTCACTCTCAATATTTCATCGTCCTCGGCGCTTCCAGCGCTTCGCATTACCTTATTTATGGAGCATTGCGTATGAATAAGCCCGCAGTCCTCCCCCCTCCCCTCAAAGTACGCGCGTCTCCTTTCCCTAAGTGGGATTTATCGAGGCTGCTTTTCCAGCGCCTGCGCGGCGCGTCGGCGTTTCCTTCGCCGCTGCCCCGGCGGAAGTGATTTTTTTCTTCTTCCCTCTCTTCCGAGCCGAGAGAGCCGAAAATCGCTCAGTATGCAAATCCGAAGCAATTGATCCACTCTAAAACCCGGTACCTGCATCATCTCGAGCGGCGGCCCCGGCTGTATAAAGATCGCAGGGCAATTAATTAGCGGTCCGTGGTCCGGGCGCCGTACATCAGGCTTCGGCAATTAAACGCGCAATTATAGAATTTCGAGGCGTGGCGCCCGATATTTATGATAGTAGGCGAGAGAGGGAGAGAAGGAGCATGTGTTAATCCCGGGCGCGAGGGAGGGACGCTCGCAGAAAACGTGTGGGAAAATAAGAAAAAAGCCCCGTAAGAATATGTATGAGGGAGAAGGAGCCGCGCTTGCCGGTGAATTAAGAGAATCCTCCCCCGTCCTTTATTGCAACATTTTTAATTACGGTGAAATGGCGCGAATTTTTTTTCGCGCCCCCTCTTAATTCCTGCTCGTCGCTCTTGCGCCGTTCCTAATTAAACGCGGCGCGAGCCGGCGAAACACGCCGGATTCCTTATATATACCGGAGAGAGAGAGAGACTTTTATTTTCCGCTTCGCCAGAGATCGACTCTCCGGCTCTATATACACTTGCGTTGCACACGAGCGGAGAATCCGATTAACGAAATCATGAATTCCCCGGGACTCTCGGAGTCAATGAGCGCTTTACATTTTATATTTGTCCGACTGGGTATTTATTGCCGGGGACGGCGCCTTTGCGTGGGCGATCAAAAATCTTCCCCCCTTTTGCCTTTTTTTTGCATTAGATTAAAGCTTTTTGAATTTTTCTGTATTTTTTGTGTAAATTACTTGAAACTGTGAAGGAATTAATCTAACATTGCAGTGACTTAAAAAAGATTTATTATTAAGTTTATTTTCTGAATTTTTTAATAATAAAGTAAGTTGTCGAGAGCAGAATAAGTAATTAAAACATCGAAATTGCCTCCAAGGCGTGTCTGATTTATAAAAGCCGTGATAAAAATTTACAATAATTAAGACATACTTGTCAAGTACGCTATAACAGAGGTTTAAATGAGGGGGTTCTCAATATAAATGTCAAAATAATGTCATGTATAATTATACAATAACAGAATTATTATTATGGTGCATTGAAATGACGTACAGTAATACGTAAGCATTGATTTATATACTAATTGTATTATTATGTTTCAAGAAAGGTCTTCTCTCTTCCTTGTGACCAAACAAATAGTTTAGTAAACAATTTTCCCGACTAAACAAATATGAAATTGTAGGTTTGATTGATTACTTATTTCAGTGTTCAGAAGCAAAAGTAAATAATTTAGGTAGAATTATTTTCTACCATTATTCATGCTATTTAAGAAGAACAGACTCGAATTGAGAATACGAGGTTTAAAAAAGTTTAAAGTCGAGCCCAAAAATAGCCTGCATCTTGCTCATCTTTGTACGACTCAAGGATGATTCACAGTTTGCTCTTGAAAGATGATTTAGGCTTGACCGCGATATCATTTACATCCTATCTGGCATCAGGAAGGTTAAGCTGGTGCTTCTTTTAGTCTCGGTCTCGACACCTTTTACTCTCGGCTGAAAAAAACAATTGCCGCGCCGTTTTCGCGAGCGCTCTTCAGGTAGAGAAGGTGACGTTTCATGGTGCCGCGTTTAAACTTTCGCCGGGCGAGCCGTTCTGAGCGCGGTTCTTTCAGTTTCTGAGAAAATTTCAGGATTTTTTGTCCGTTTCAGATAATTCTGTTTAAACGTGTTTAATGGCATCGTTTCCATTAGTTTGTTACAATTTTATCTCTTACTAAGCATTAGGTAGGAGATGTGTATTGAAATAAATTTTTTAAACTTCCTAAAGTACAAAAAAAATTACGCGCAAATCCTCGTTAAACTTAATCGCGAATTCCCTCTGCAATATTCAGCCTTTTCATAAATTTCGAGTAACGCTTCACCTAAAACAATCCTCCGGTAATTAACTTTTGAGTGTAAAGCAAGCCGACCGCTGCCACGCCGCGAGTGGCAATCAAGCGCGCGCGCATAAATTTAAAACTCTCGCGCGCACAAAGACAAAAGCCACTCGATGAGCGGGAACGCGCACGACGGTCGCAGTGCGCGTCGGCAACAGTCGCGCATTTCCACGGCGCTTTAAAAGTGAACGAGTGCCCTTCTTCCGAGTGGTGCCTCGGAGGTGCTCGAGCGTCTCCTTTATCCTCCTCGGGACGCTTCCTCTCGCCGCGCGGCCGCCTCCTTTCGACGAGGCTCCTCTTACTCAGAAGTTGTTTAACGAATACCGCGCCGCCGGGATCAATATTTGTACTGCTCCTCTCGGGCCACTCTCGGGCGGGTCGCGCGCGCGGGCAAAAATGTATGAAAAGTAATAGGTGCAGCATCTCGGAGTGATTTTCGAGTCTTCTCGATATCTTAACTCGGCGTATAAATACGCGCGCGCATAAAAAATACGGAGGCTCCTTCCTCTCGCACTCCGGCTGTTAAGTGCTTTTAGACCGCTTTCCGTTCTTACCGAGTGCTGCCATTAAATAGAAATCCATTGTTGCAATACGCCGCTCTAAAACTGACGAATCAGCTAAATTAGTAAATGCTGTACACTGCGATACCTTTAAACTTCGCGACTTTCGTCGCGTGTACAACCCCGCTCTACTTGTCTCCTAATCCCACTTAACCCGGCGCACTCTAACTGCCGCGGCGGCGAAAAAAGCGAAGCACCCGCCGTCGAGGCGATGATTTTACGTTTCAATAAACGAACGTACGAGCGAGTTACCGGCGCGCGATAACCGTAACGAGAGAGAAGCGCGAGAGAATAAGCCGGGGGAGAGAGAGAGAGAGAGAGAGCCGCGCAACCGAACGAGGCACTTACTCGAATTTATTCGACATTTAGACGTAACGGCTAGGCCGGGCGCTCGCGTTTACGCGCGAGTCGCGTGCGGCGGCCGCGCCGCGTTTTTCCGCGCTTTTCCTCCCGGGCGGCTGAATATGCAGGAGCGCCCGGCGCGCGAGGCAGCCGCGGCTTTACGAGGGCCATATTCGCGCCTACGCCCGGGACTTTATTCTTTTATTGCGAATAACGAATATTCGACGCGCCCTCCCGCTCCGTCCGTTTATGCACTCCGGCGTCTTTACGCGCTCGTTCTCCCTTCCCTTCTGGCTTTTGTGCCGCGCGTTCGGAATTAAGGGGATATTATTGTATACTTTTTGAGGCTCGTGCACTTACTACGTTGGGTACAGTTATTAATAGTTTCAGTTTGCCTAAATTTTATGGAAAATAAACAGAATTACTTTACTTTAACAAAGGGTCGTCATACCGTGAAATTGCATTCAAATGCAGTAGAAAGTACGAGCTTATGAGGGCAAATTTTATCGCTTCATAAATTACCAATTCAGCATATAAGCTGTTTACACAAGGTTACGAGGTTCAATTAGAAAAAATAAGATCGTCTTCAACATTAACCCAATTAAATTATTAAAATTACTAAAATAGTAGCAAGAAGAAATTTACGATCTCAAGCAGACCTAACTTTTTCCGGTGCTCGGTTATCGTCCTGAAATCTGGTTGATCCTCAAACGAGCCGGCGGCAGAAAAGAAAGACGAAAAAAAAAAAAAACAAAGACAAATGTATCAAAACATTATCTGGCCCGTTGTATTTTTAAATTTTATACTTGCCACTGTTATCTCTTATATTCTCTACGAGTGATCCAACGCTGATTAGGAAGATCCTAGACTCAAAGGGCAAACCGAAACAACCGGTTTGGATGCGCTCGTTTTGGAAGCTTGTAAAGGTTGAAAAAACAAAAGAGATGTTGGCAGGTTTTTATTGCCCTGACATTTATTACATTGTGTTCATGATTTATTAATTGTATTTTTATGCTACATTTTCACTCGTACATTGTACTGTTGTGACACCGGCTAACTTACGCCGGCAGTTCAGTATTAGTCACGTTAAATTCAAGAATACATTCGTAAAGAACCAAAGTTTAAATAACTTTGAGATACATAGCGTACAGCGTGATGATGTATACTGAAGAATGGATCTCTCAAAATTTTAGAACAATATGCATGTTTTTAACCTTGAGAAAATCCATTTAACTTCAATAAATGTCGATTACGCCAATAAGAAGCTGCCCTAATCGCGTAATCGTAAATTCGCTTTCAAATGAAGCTCGCCGATCTTCCTGAAAAGAACGAATAATTAATTCAATTAGATCAGTCGGTACAACAAAGACGCAGGGAGTCATCGGGGAGCGTTTGCTCCTCTTTCTCCCTCTCTCTCTGCTTGAACCCTCTTTTTTCCGGCTCTCTTTCTACTAACCTCTCGCGACTCGCTAACGCAGACGTCAGCGAAAGATAGGATCTTCCGCCGCGCGTCTCGGGTTACCTTTGCCTCCTGGTCGCTCCTCTCATTCCTCGTCCTCTTTCTCGGTTTCCGCGAGCGGGGAGGGTCGCCGAAACAAGGCTCTCTCGTCCTTTTGCTCGCTCGTAGTTTTATCTACACTGCCCTTCCTCCGCTCGACGCTGCGTTTTCTAACTCACTTCCTGGACGTGCGGATTTTTAATTATCTTTTAAATTCCCAAGCATTTTGTACAAGCGCGCGTAAACAAGCTGCCGAACAAAGCGAAGCTTCACCTCCCCCGCGCTCGGGCTTGCAAATGCAATTAAAAAGCTTCGACTCGGCGGCACAGCCGGCCGTAAAACTAGAAAACGATATGAACAGGGGAGCAAGAAAGGCTCGTGTCGCCCGAGAAAAAGCGGGAGAAAGACGCGCAGCGCTTAAGTTTCATCACGTATAGAGAGCGGTCGCGCTCGCGCGTCCGTCACTCTCCGGCCGGCAGACAGATCGGCTCCTCTCTCTCTCTCTCTCTCTCTCTCTTTTCCGCGCGCACTGCAGTCCCGAGGCCGCAGACGAGACGACGACGACGACGGCGACAAGCGAGTAGGCGTCTCGTAACGGTAGACTAGGGCCGGGAAAAAGGATCGGGGCCCCATCGCGCTACCTTAAGGGGATCACGTCGCTTTTCCCGGTATTATTACCATTGCGAGCCCCGCTGCTCTTCTTTGCGCGCTTTGCTTAATCGCGCGCGAGGATCATCTTTGCGCCCCGCGGAACGAGATTTAATAAAATCTTGTACGGCAGCGCGGTGAATTAATTGATAAGCTGACTTTTTGCGGAGAGTGCGGAGATTGTTTTGATGGGCGTTAATAAGTTGAATTAGGAATTGATTAACGACTGGCTAAGTTTATAAATTGATGGAATTTTTAATAATTATTAATTTTATTTTCAAATTTGCAGCAAGAATCTTCAAAGTTACGGTGTATATGAGGATAATTAAGAAACAGAATACAATACCGTTTGCGATCCCAAAACATTACAACCATTTTATCATTCTCCTCCGCGTTTTCTCCACCGAAAAAAAAAATTCTAAACTCCAAGTCATAAATTGCGACGATAACGAATACGTCCACACTCCGGCTCGGTCGCGCAAAAGAAAAAGCCGGCAAAACGAGAAGAGCCAGGTAAAAAAGGCAGGCAGACCAGAGGAGGAAGAGATCAGCATAATACCCTCGGCGACACGCGAGCGAACAAGCAGGCAAGCAAGACAGAGACAGGAGGATAGAGGATGACCGCAGATGAGTTTTACGAGTATTCGGCGACCCTTCGGCCTTTATGCGCCATCCCCGGAGGCGAGAGCCGGCTTGGCGCGCGCGCCCAAGTCGCCTCGTAATTGATTAAACGCGCGTTATTAATAACACTTGCGCGGTTTTACGGTGTCCGCGGAACGGACTTTCAATTACGCACTTTCGACGCCGAGAGAGAGAGAGAGAGCGAGCGAGCTGCTGCCGCCGCTGGCCGTACCTTCGGGCGACGCTACTCAAGTTCGCTCGTTACATCGGAGGATACGGAGAGAGCTGCTTCCGGAGCGGACGTTTAACGACCTTGCATGGTGGCGCCTGTCGATGCCGTAATGACCCCTGGATTTTATGGATTTTTCGAGGAAGCCGAAAGCTGCTTCTTTCGCGAGTTATACGCCGGGCTTTAAATTACTTTCCCTTCCTGGAAAATTCGTTTGTTTATTTATCGCGGAATTTTCGTAACGAGACAAGCAAATAAACTGCACGACTGGGATAAGGCAGTAGAGGGCAAAGGAGCGGTTGATTTTATTAAAGAAATTCTGCGAGATTTAAGGGGCGCGAAATGTTGAAAAATATTCTTTGCTATTGTAATCAAGTTTACCCTTCGTCTGTAAAACGATGTACTAATGAGTTTATTGCTCCCTCGAACGAACTTGAGGAGAGTCTTAAAATGGAAGTACGAGAAAATCCTGATGTCTGGGGACTTCAGCTGCAAATTGTTGAAATAAGACTTAAGAAGTCAGTGTAAGAAAGAAAACGTGTTTTAAGACATTTACTTCTTTCGTGACCACCACTATTATTTAAGTCAGCACATCTACGTTTTAGTATTTTTA
>JAWWEM010000054.1:1757195-1794439 GCA_035582935.1 Ormyrus thymus | reverse complement strand
TAGTTGCCATTAATTTGACGGTCAAAATATTTCGAATAATGTATAAAAAAATCAACTAAATTAACTCGTCATTGCTTAACCACGGCGTTTCTTGAAAAATCTAAAAAGAAACATTAACGTAACTTAATAACGGGTGCGGGAGAGCAAAGGCACGATATCCGTTAAATTATCAGATCACCGCGAGAGCTCGTCCTCCCCGCGACGGGCAAATTGCAAAATACCCTTAAACTCGAGCGGGCAGCCTTTAAATCAATTCGACTCCGGCACGCGGCAGCTCGAGACCAAAAGGCCGCGCGCTTTTTCAGCCTCAAAGCCGCGCCGTATACCTACGGACACACGCGCGGATCCGGCGCTTTGCGAGCGGGAGGGGGGAAAAATGAGAAGGAAGCTGCAGCGAGCCGCGCGGCTCTCGGAGCGCGAGGAAGAGGAGAGAAAATGATACGGCGTTGATTGAGGCTACGTAATGACGGTATGGCAGGCAGTTAGAAATGAAATTTCACATCTGCGTGTCAGGGCAGCGGCGGCGGCGGCGGCGGCGCTCGGCAGACACAGCGCTCCGCGTCCGGAGAGCGGCCGCTCGGCGCAATCGTGGGAATAGAAAGCATGCACATCTCCGCGAATCTGAATCTGGACGTTACGTGCGCGTATGTGCATGATTACGAGGGATTACGAGCCGCATGATGAATGGAAGCTCGGGGAGCGGGCAGCCGGCGAGTAATGCATACGTGCCCTAGAAGAGCGGCGAGCGGCGGCGCGCGATATCAATCTCCGGACAAGTTCGAATGACAAAATTGTCGGGACTCGGGCGCTTTTGGCAAGCGGCGGCGGGCAGAAGTCTCCCTCGAGAGCGCGAGGGAATTAGAAATCAGACGTGGATTTAGATTGCCGGGCTTTGGAGCGCGGATTTCTTCTTGAGCTTGCGCGTAATCTTTTTCTTTCTAACAGTTTTAAAGTTTGTAAATAATATTCTGTAATTCACGGGAAGATTTACATTTTCGATTGAAAGTTATTCTAGTGTACGATAAAGGTACTGTAACAAGCAGACGAGTTGATGAGGTCATCGGTGGCATTGCGAATCAAGTTATTTTCTTGCATCGCGATGGAGCTTTCGAGAGATTTATTCATCGTTTTATCATAGTTGGGAAAACTGCGTGATAAAACCGTCGATTACTCAAAAATATTCACATCCAATACATTACCTCAAAACGATATTCTACAAGATTGATATCTATTTTTACGTTTAGCAGCATCACCATAATTAAAGTTCAAACTACAGCCATCCCGGCAGAAAATTACACGCCTCTCGGCTCTTGCTGCGGCAATTTAGCCCAGGATGGCACTCTTAGATATCAGGAAATTTAAAATGCAGCGCTAATTCAGGCCATCAGCGAAAACGAGAAGCGGAACTATCCTCCGTAAGCGCTTAATTCGACGTAACGATACACAACAAATCAATGCACAGCGGCCGGGCGATCGCGCGGCGCGGAGCGAGCCGCGGCATCGTGCGATCTTCTCTCCCCGCGCGGAGTGCTAACGGGTCCGCGCCGGGATTTCGTTCGAAATTATCATCCTAATACGCGCTTGCCTCTCGCGTAATGCAAGACAATAATTACGGCGGATCGCTCTAGAAGCGCGGAGATTTAAATGCGCAGCGCGCGGGCGATAGGCGAGAGAGAGAGAGAGAGCCGCGCACGCGCGAGAGCCGATGCATATTATTATCGAACCCTTCCGGCCCCTAATGACGGCCCGATCAGCTCGCGCTTGTTTATGGGGCCAACGTTCGTGCCCCGCTGGCCTCCCGTACACGCGGAATTAATTCCAGACGGGGCGCAAGTGCAAGCATTAGCCGAACGATGCCGGTGTGCAGATTGCTTCGGTCTTTCCTCTCCTGAGTTTGGACCTTTCGAGGGGCCTCTCGAGCGCGGAGGCGAAGCTGTCGTCTTGAAATCTGGCTACTTCTGCGAGACGACTCGGTTCGTGCAAATGTAACGGGTTAAAAAGCTTCACGTTACATTAAATCGAGTTATTACAAAAGATTGTATTTATCTTACGAGCGCGCATAATCGCGAAAATAAGAACCTGAAAATTTGGCCGGCATCATGAAAGTTCGTTAGCGCAAGAAGCGAGTTTCCCGCGGAACGAGCCAAAGTACATAGCCGCGAGCGAGCGCGGGGCTTAAACAGTGGCATTAAGCCTGCCGAAACAAGTAACATTAGTGAAAACTTGCCTCGGCTCAACTCGGCCGAAAGATTCAACTCTCCCCCTCCGCTCGCTCGCTATTTCTCTTTACGACGGCGGCTCGGATGTACAAAGCCGCCGGGCGTTTAATTGTGGTTTACTTTACTAATGTAATTTCGCGCCTCGGAACTAAGCAGCATACGCTCTCGTTATTATGCACTGCTCTCTGATAAGGGCGCCTTTTGTGTTTTAATGAATTTGTCGGTGATCCTTTTGATCTTTCGAGGCGGGAACCGAAAATAAGTCCTTGAGCTTCTGCGAATTGTTTGATTTATTTAATAAGGCGGATAAGTTTCTGACAAGCGACGTCGAATTCGGCTATCTCTTTGTTTTGAAGAAAGTTAGTTTAAATTCATTAACTCTCGAGATAAAAATCACCCAGATTCAAAACTCTTAACAACCCTTTGTTTTCGTTTTTACCCCGCGAATCCCGCGCGGAGCCATGATTAACTGCACCATAAATTCCCGAACGAAAAAAGGTCTAATTGCCGGAAGTTTCGCAAAGTACCCTTTTTTATTGCGCTCGGGGAAAAAGTCGCGCATTTAAGACGGGCTTAAATATGAATCGAAATGACACGCGGCGGAGAGCGAGGCGCTACCGGCGAGGCTGGAAGCCGGCCGGAAGATGTGACGGAATGACTCCCGAAGGAGTGATTTCGTAATGAAGCCCCTTGCACATCCGAGAGCCGCCCCGGACACCCTTTTCCCCCCCGCGGCTCGCTCCTGTCGCGCGCACGCCCGCGCCTGCAGTGTCGCCTCGCGTCCGGGCTGCCCTGCATTACGAGATTAGCGGCGTAGTTTGGGTGGAGCTAGTGTTCCCGCAGGACGTTGACACGCGCTGCTTCGTTTGAGGGAAGCAGTGTAGATCGAGAGTCCCCGGAATATTGTTTATTTTCTCTTACGCGCTGCTGGAATTCATTTCAATTTGCGCGTTTTTTATTCGTTTCTTCCTTCATTTTTTTTTTTTATTTATTTATTTAAGATTGATAATTAAAACGGTAATAATGTTTCGCTCATTTGGTAAATCACGTTTCGCGGTACAAAATTCTAAAATAATAATATAAAAGATGCACTTATTTCTGAATTGCATTCAATATATAATATACATGTAACAAGTCGATGAGTTGACTATTACAAAACTACTTAATAAGAATATTTTCATTTATTATTTAAAATCATCTGAAATTTTGTAACGCGTGTACGCGTCTAGAGTAAAATCGCAGTACAAGTCGAATGAAGCCTAGCCATCGGTAAGTAAACCTTTACGCGGCGCCATTAACTTATGAAATCGTCTAAAGGCACTCGAACAAAGTATCAAACGAATCCCCTCTATCAAAGCCGGGGCCCGATAATAAAATCGAAAGGGCCGCGCGGTGCGGCTCTCCCTCTCCCTCTCTCTCTCTCTCTCCGCGCGCCTCGAATAAATCGCCGCGGTAATAGGAAAAACGAAACGGAACGCGCGCGTCTCCTCGACTTTCATAAGGGTTAAGGGTAATGATATGGATAGTCGCGTATAGTAATATCCACACGCACGCGCACACGTGCACAGCGGCCGATCCGGACGTCGTCCGCCGGGGAGCGGAGAGGAGGAAGAAGCGGGAAGAGAAGAGGGAGAGAGAGAGAGAGGGACGAAAGAGCCGCCCCTGTAATCACAATTGAAGGCTATTTTCTCACCGCTCTGATGATGCGCTCTGATGATGCCTCGGTGTGTAACCTCGTAGGATCATCTCGCTGCGGAGCGCGCCGCCGCGGCATAGAGTTTCGGAGCGCTCGCAGAAAATAAGTATAGAAGATGATGGACGCTCCGGGTAATTCCCTCTAATAATTGAAATATACCCGCGAGAGGGAAGGGGGGGATAGAAGGCCGCCGCTCGATCTCCGCTCCTTCTCTCTTGGCCCGGGTAGACGTAGGTTAGAGAGAGAGAGAGAGAGAGTGGGGGGGAGGAGGAGGGGGAGGACGTGCACGTATGCGTTTTCGCGCGCGAGGCGCGCTGTTAATGCTCGACTCTTTTTCACTTTGTTAATTTATCGTCTTTTGTGGAGCGCGAGCAAGTGCTGCATGAGCCGGCGATCAATTTTTACCGTTCTCTTATTCAGCGCGGACGCCGAGGGGCAATTAAATTTTTTGCGGCTGCAACTTCTTTTTTAAGCTTCGTCCTGCGGGCTGCAAGTTGGACTTGCGAAAGTTTAGCATTCAACGAAGTTGTCAACGGGGGCCCGACGTATTTGAAAAAAATTAAATGAGATTAGTAAAATTGTAATGAACAAAATGCGTGAAAAGCAGATGTAATTTCTTCAAATTAGTCCGAGCATAAAATTCTGGGTCTATTTGGTGCTTAGATATTGAAATTACACAGGAGGATATGTAAAAGTAACTTATTGTTCATTTTTGGAAGCATTACTGTATTCTAGGATAGTGGCCTTAGCCAGACCTCCGCGAGACTTTGCTCGTTAGACTTAGACCAGAGTTTTCTTTTTACACGAGGAATAATAAACTAAAATTCAATCAATTTTAATGTCTATCTAGACACATTGCGAGAGTTTCTCTCGAAATCCGGTCCCTGGACAAAATGCTGCAACAAGTTAAACTAACAATATTGTTTAACAAGTCTCAATTTTTTAAAGATTAAAATAGAACAGTTTTTTAATTTATCAATTTTTGTCTTGAAAAGGTCCTTTTTTAAAAGACGAACCGTCGACAACGGCTCCAACCGAGCATTACTTAATCATTTCCAAACGAATTTCAGTAAAAGTACATTACACCCTCTCTAAAATCAGCGCAACCACTCCTCCTCGCCTCTCCAACACCAATTTTCCGCAACCCATACATTTCTTTCGCTGCACTTCTCCCCAAGAATGAATATCATCCCCACTAATCATCAGCAAAACAAAGACTCGCTCTTTACTTAAGCCCCGTCGCTCGCGTCTCCTCGCGCCTCCTCCGAGTCGCGCGCTTCGCTCAACGAAGCCACCGTGCTCGCACTTTTCACGGCAGAGACGTGTATAATTTCGCGCCGCAAAACGGGCAGTCCCGCCCCCCCCCCCCCCCGCGCTCTGCGGTCGAAGTAGGCGGGGAGGGCGACGTACGCGGCATCGCGGACTCTCCGCACATTGTGCAACGATTACCGCGGCGCGGCCTTCGCTTTCGCGCAGAATTTTAATTAATAATCAGATGAACCCCGGGACGAGCGCCCCGACGCGCGCGGCTTTCGTTCGTTCCGCGATGCAGTGCGCCGCGATCTTCGAGCGAGGGGTATGCGTACTCGAGGATAATTATTATAACTAGACATTTTCGTCGCTGCCTGGTTATTTGCAAGAGAGATGCTTTAGATTGTAGATAAGTTTCCGCGAAAACGACGCTGCAATTTAGCAAATGCGCGCTGGTTCTTTAACTGACAAGGAGAGTGCACGACATTTGGGTAATGGATTTTACTGTAACTTTGGGATATGTTTTCTAATGTTAAAATAAGAAGGAAGCGGCGTCCGTTCAGTTTAACGCTCGATATTTCAAAAGTTATGTGCTCTTTTAGCGAAAATCTAAGAAAAATCGATTTTTGTTTAATCACTTATAACTTTTCAACTATTAATTGTCGAGTATTTTAACTTCCGGCATTTAAAAGGTGAGATCAAATCCTATCGATTAAAAACAAGATATCCAAATATCTTTATTTGTTCAAAAGTTATAGTCAAACAAAGAATGACCATTAAAATAACATAAAAACTCTACTCATGTAATTTTAGCTTAATTTTATTATAAATTTTTATTTATCTATAACTTTGGAACAAATAAAGATTTTTGAATGTCCTTTTTTTAATCGATAGGATTTGATCTCACTTTTCAAATGCCGAGAGTTGAAATACTGTACCGTTAATAGTTGAGACGTTGTACGTGATTAAACAAAAATCGATTTTTCGTAGATTTTTGCTAAAAGAGCACATAACTTTTGAAAAATCGAGCGTTAGGCCGAACGGACGCCGTTTCCTTCATATTTTAACATTAGAAAACGTATCCCAAAGTTACAGGAAAATCCATTACCCAAATGTTGTACGCTCTCATTGTGAGAATTTTACGGCACGTTATAAGGTAAAACAAAGCCAGTTAAAGAGTTTATCGTTTTGAAATTCAATTGTTAATAGTAGGTAAGTAGCTACCTGCAAAAGAGCGTTAATAAAGGAAGCCGCCGGTAAAGTGGCGATATCGCGCGGCAGAGTTCGAAGTCGAGGGTAGCCGGGCCGTTTTGCGTTGCCGCTCACACACACATACGTATATATATATAGAGGCAGGAACGTGGGTGTGCGCGCGAGTCCCGCCAATATGTCGTCGTCCATACATCACGGCGAGGGCGAGAGCCGACAAACTGGGGAAACCTGACCAGAAATATGATGTCATTTATATGGTAATACATCGGAATCCCGTCATTTAGATACTTCGATGATTAATGTCGGCGACAAGCCAGAGCCAGCTGTTATCCGGACTCTCTCTCTTTCTCTCTCTCCGCTATACAGCATTCTCTGACGTTTTAACAAGATTCCTGCCGCGTATCTCAGCTGATTGCCGCGCTCGTCAGATCCGCCGCTCCGATAAAGGCGGCGGCGTTAAATATCGGAAGCGAATGTAGAAACCGAAAGCGATCTCGATCGATGCGCGTTGAGATTGCCGCGCGATAATGCGCATCGGAGCTTGGCTGTTAAAGTGCTTCAAATTTGAGTTTAATTCCCGGTTTGCATCTAATCGGCAGTCAGTCCTGGAGCAGATTAAATTGATTATTTTGGAATATCGAAAACGCGTTATTCTCATAGCGATGTAATACTAAAGTAAACATCACAGTAAAAGAGCTGCAAGCGACAACTGCCTCGAGTTACGATTTGAAATTCTCCGCGGGACTCGTGATTTTCGTATTGCTAAGAGAATGCCGAGCTTGCACGTTATATATCGAGCTTATTTCTCCTTGTATATTCGGCGTCTGTATTAAGGGAAGCCCGGGAGCAAAAGTTATTTTCGATAAAGTTAAAAAAGTTGGCCTCGCGAGAAAGTTGCAGCTCTCGATAAATGACGGCTTGGGCGAGCGAGCCGACCCCCGGAGCCGACTTATCCTCCCGGCTAACGTCGCGGATATCCGTCGAGGTTCATTGGTATTCGAGGAACGCGCCGGGCGTCGCGGCACTTTGCCGAATGTGAATGCGAAAAAATGTGAACTTAATAAGAAAAGCCTTAAAGGAAGTAGGCGAGCTTTTGTCGTTTCCCAGACTCACTCTCTCTCTCTTTCTCAGCTCTTGCTCTTCACCGAGAAATTCCAGCGCGACACAATGATCCATTCATAGTTTTTAAGAGACTTCTCGCCGGATCGACGTTTAATATCGGCCTGTGCTCTGCGGGGAGGGAAAATCAGAAACTATATCTGCTAAAAAGAGGGGCTAATCACAATTCTGTTGCTTATGAAATGCAGTAGTACATATCTGATCATTGAATAATTTTAGCTATTAAAATTTCTGTTTTATGTTAAAATTTAAAATACTGTGAGTAACTTTTTTTTTCGAACAAATATTACTGAAATAGACGACTAATTAAGAAAAATACTTAAAGAATTGTTAAAATAAACTATGGAAACGAACGTAATAAAGTAAAAAAAGGGAAAATGACGTTTAAAATTAGCAGAACTTTCAGCAAAAAAAGAAAGGAATAAATTACAATCCCCGACGTAAGCAAGCATTCCCCGCCATAAACAGAAGCATATTTTTAAAGTCAAATCGTCGGCGAATCAATTGACTTGTAACCCGCCGCGGCTCCGCGCGCCTCGCGAAAAAAAGCGCTCGCGCGCGGACACTTTCTCGCGTCTCGGTGCGTGTCGCGAAAGTAAAGCGCGTCGCGCCGCGCGCGCCGACTCGCCGAGGAGGAAGGAGGCACGTAATCGCGCTAATTGAGTGCAGATAGGCCTCGTTGACGACTCCTTCATTACGGAGGGCTGAGAAACCGCAGCGGCGCGACAGCCGCCGCCGTCGCACCGTCATTACGTCGTGCACTTTTTAGGAAACGTGTGCGCGACACTTCGCCGTCGGCCGCTCGGAGGAATTTCTGTAGCCCGGCGCGAAATGCGAGAGCGTCAAGTCGACTTTCGACCGCCCGACTCTCTTTATATGCTCGTTTGCTTCTTCGCCTTTGCGTTTGTCGTGTAACGAAGTCCTTTTCTTGGTATTAGGACAAGTGAGAGAGAACATTTAGTTTACAATATATAATTCGTCTTTGAACTGAGTTTTAAAGTTTGCAGTCGTTGTATGATTTCATATAACGTAGATATTAGATATTAAAAGTAATAATTCATATTTTATGAACAAACTTAGACAATAGTTCATATAGATAATCATTAACAAATCGTTAAACTATAGGTCAAAAATTTCACAAAAACAAAGTTTTTTTTTTAATTTAAAAATAATAATTTTACTCGTAATCTGTACGTATACTTAATTTACTAATAAATGTGTGCATTTAATTTGTAATTCTATGAAGCATGATAAATTTACCCTCCGGCCACCCTGCGGTCAAAGGAAGAACGACTCTTCTGAAGATGCTCTCACACGTCGGTACATCAGAATTCGCGGTTACCGGTGACCACAAGAAAACTTGTGAAGTGACTCGAATGAAGCTTGTAAGATTTATCTTTTAAATTTCATATTTTAACATCATTTAATGTTATGATATATTATTATTCGATTTAAAATTATTTTTAAGAATTTTCTAATTAAGGAGTTTAGAATTATATGTGTGGCTTAGTTCAGCGAGTTATTAATTATAAGTTAGTGTAAGGAGGCTGTATGAAAGCAATGAGTACTAATTTATTTGTATTATTTAATTATTCTGTTTAATAATTTTCGTTAAACTAGTTTATCTAAAGCTAATTAATTACTTTTGATATTTTCTAATTGGCATATAAATTTTCTAAAATTAAAAGGAAGAAATGGTTATTTCAAATGGTATGCAAATTATAATATCATTTCTTTAAAAAATAAGTATAAAATAATGTAAAATATACCGATAAAGAAACCGGTAAAAAGTGTAATAAAAAAAATTGATTTACACCATTCTCATTAGTGCATTTGAAATTTTTATCATCTAGCTCTTCTTTGCAACTGAAATACAGCATGAATTCAGCTGAAAAATAATGCGACAGAGACCGAAAAACTATTTAAATTGTTCCAAATTGCTTACGCGAAAAAAGTTATAGCGAGAGACATTTATTAAACCGCTCCTAATCGCGCGGAGCCGAAGCGAATTGCGGCGCGGCGCATAGAAAAGGGCCGGGTTCCATTGTGCGTCGCGCGGCGCGATAGCAGTTCCTTCATTCCGCGAGCGCAATGGCCGACATTCTGTGCCTGGCCTTTCAACTTTTCGACCGACCGGCGAAAAATGGCTCTCTCTCTCTCTCTCGGCGCGCGCTCTCCTTTTTCGCGCGCGCGCGTCATTGTCACTTGCACTGCGTGCGTACGCGCGGGGCTTTATCTGTCGGCGCGCGATATCGTACGACGAACTTTGCCGCGCGGAAATAAACGCGGAGCAAAGCCCCCGCGACTTGTTGGCTCGAAGCTCACGTAGTGCAGGAATGACCTTTTGCCGATGTTTCTTACAGAAAGTTTTGCAGAGCGCGCGGCTGCACGGGCTTGGGATCGCGGCGTATTTCTCTTTTCATTTTTTGCATTTCGCGCGCTGCGAGCATTTTTATGCTTTGTAGTTATGCTTTTCGCTTTATTAAACTATGAATTGTGAATACTAAGTTCATTATGAATGGCTTTTTGGATTAACGACCGAAGCGTTTAATCGTCGCAAAACTTTTATAAAAATCGGTAAGCTATAATAAGATTGGTAAGAATAAGTAAGAATTACGTAGACAATAACGATTAAACGGTTGAGCAGGACAGTTTTTAATTTATATTTTATAATTAAAGCAAAAATCGAAGACTTCGCAAAAATACCAATCTGTTGCCGATTTTCGATACGTTCGAAACATATCTATTACCGACGGCAGAAAAGTTAGACCTGCCGAGTTCATGAGGAATTTGGATCTTAACCGGTTATGGACTTTGAGCTTCTGCATGGAGAACGTCTTTTTCGTTTATCACACAATAGTCAAACGACTTTAATCCCAATAATATAACGTTTAATAACGATTGCTTAGTTTTTCTGTTTTCGAATTATCCATAAATAAAATATAACGCTTAAATTTACGACTAATATTACTTTCTCAGTTGTGTTTCCCATAAAATCTGCTATTCATTTATTAAAATACTATTATTATTAACAGTAATAAAATAAATCAACAAAACTGCCCAGAACTTAATGAATTTTCTCTCAAACTCATTTTAGAGTGTAAAAAGAAACTCTTCCCCAAAATAATGCCGCAGCCCTCACCCATAATAACCGCATAAACCTCGATATACAGTCGCTGTCTCATAAACCTCTCGGAGAACAAACCTCCGATCGTCTCCCATAAATAATCAGCTATAAATACACGCCTCGGCTTCGGAATCGCACCCCGGCCGCCTCCTGAAATCCGTCGAAATAGTCCTTGTCGCTTAGCGATCTCATAAATATATTCCGAGTCCCGGGCGAGAATACGGCGGCGGGCACATTAGAGGAAATCGCTCGGAAAATGCGCGTAACGAGCGTTTAAGCCTGTATATCGGCGGCGGCGGGCTCCTCTTCTTCTTCCTCCTTTCTTTTTACGCGCGCGCTCTCGCCAATCGACGCGGGCGTTCCCGGAGCCCCGCGGGGGCGCGCCGAGACTTTAAAAAGCCATTTCCAGGCCCGTCTGGGGAGGGCACACGTGTAGGGTGCATCTGCTTTGCGGGGATCTTGTCACTCGCGGCCGCTGTACAGGTCCCCGGTGAGTTCTGGGAGAGACTTACAAATCGCGGGATCTCCGCGCGGATGTAAGAACGCGGAGGTAATTATTTCGAGCGCGCGAGAGGGGGGGGGGAGATGGATTTCGAGGATGTTAATTTGAACGAGCGCGCTTGGGCAGTTTTAATGCGGACTTGTGAATTTGGGATTTGCATGGGCGTTTGGAGACTTTTCTGGGAAGCGAACGGAGCGAGGACATTAAAGGGCAGTTTTTTTTTACTTTTTGAAAATGATTTTGCGATTCAACGTCCATAAAATGTAGATTTTATTAACTTTTTATATCGAATTTTGAATATTGGAAGTAATGCAATATTCATTCTTTCGTAAGTTCGTGTTACGAAAGTAATATCTGTTTTATTATGTTTTATAAAATTATACTGTATTGTCCAATTGATTAAATAGTATAAGTAAAATGGTTTTCTTGCTTCTTAGGTTAGTATTTCGCGTCCAAAATACTTTTCCCTCCAAAGAAAGTCAGTTATTTTTTTTCTTCGCGAATTTCAAGTCGAAAATATTTTGAAACCCGTCGCCGCGTGCTCCCGACGGCTCGAGCCTGCGAAGCCGCATAAATTTCCTCGGCATTCGAGGCTCATCGCGAATAAACGCGAATAAAAGGCCGCAGGACGATCCGCGCGCGAGCGAACATGAAAAAAAACCCTCCGAGACACTCGTCGCGACTCCTTTGTCTCGAGGCAGCGGCTCGCCGGTCTTTTTCGTTAGAGGGGCCAAAGTACACCTCCGACTTTCGCGGGGACGATTTGCATTTAAATGAAGCGTCCCGTCGAAAAGTCGACGACGACTCTCCGAGAGCTCGATCGCCGCGCCGAGAGCGAGCGAGACGTGGCGGTGGCACATGTATTGCGCCGTCGAGGACGGATCCGCGCAGGCGCACGTAAGTAAATCAGCGGCTTTTCCCGCGAACTTTGCGCCGCTTCGCCCGATGACTTCGGCGTCGTGCGATACGGCAGGAGCGAGCTGCTGATGAATGTCTGCGCGGCAAGTCGCTGCTTGAGAGAGCACACTCGGAAAATTATCGTCGAGCGGATTGGCTTTAATTGTTATTGCGCATTTGCATACCGGCGCTGCGTAAATTTCGAGATATACGAGGCTGTTACTTAAAATTTACTGATTCTTTTATAACTTTTTTGGGAAACGATGCTACGAGAAATAAAGATGTGGATTATAGTCGCTGCAAGGGGAACTTGTAACTTTAAATGTTATTACCTTGTAAACGACCGCCTTGTCGTGGCAGTAATCTTTATTAACCATTTATTAAGCGTCTTTAAGAACGTTATAAACTATTTTAAAAATTCAAATTATCCGCTTTTGAAAATGTTTTTTCTCACATTTTTTCGAAGCCAAAAATGGGACAAAATGTTTACAGATGATCAATTCTGGTACAAAGGTTAAGCATATCTTACTCCTAACAATGAAGGCAAAGTGAAATGGAATTTAAAACACCTGGTGCACTCTCCTATTCGCCTCGGTAACAGGTATCTGCCCCCGGCCATTCAGCGATTCGCGCCTCAAAAAGCCCGAAAATTAATCGTAATCTCGTCGGGTGCCATTCATAAAACGACTCGCGAAGGGCACTTAAATTTTTGAAAAATACCCGCCATAAATCGCGGCTGCTCGTCGTCATTCTCCCAGCGAAGAGAGAGAGAGAGAGAGAGAGAGAATACAAAGAAGACGGACGTCGCTCTCTCGCGTCGCATAACGTATGTAGCTCATCACTCAGGCGTATTTAGGGTGACGCGCTCTCTCGGCCGTTTCCGAGATTTCTCGCGCGCGCGCCGCCGTAATCCCCGGCCGCGGAAAGCCGCTATTGTGAAATTCGTCGCGCGTCAAAGTCGGATTTCCCCTCAAGAAGCAGCCCCCCCCCCCCTCCTCCTCCGCCCCTCATAAATCCACTTTCGATTATGTTATCTAATGGGAGTATTATGCAGCGCGATTGGCCTCGCCGGTATTCATACTCGCCCGAGTTTCAGCTTCTCTCTCTCCTTAGGAGGATTCCTCGGGCTGAGCCGCGGCTTGTAGTTTGCCGGGGGAGGATTTGCCGCGTCCCCGGACGCCGGATCGTCGAATAATTTACGATGACGGATTTTTCATCGATCCGTCGGTGCACGCCGACGGAGTGGCCGTTTCGGGTGACGAGCCACCCGACGTCTGAGTCGCAGTCGATGCAAGGGCTGGGGAAAGGGGATCGCGCGGGGATTTCCGGGATGCAAGGTGCATCTTAATTTTGGACGGGGGAGCGAGGGGGCTCGACCTCTGACCGGCGCAGAATTGCACGTTTTAAGTATGATGAATGTACATCGTCGCGCAGCATTTTCATGCACTCGCCAAGCGACATATATACTTTTTCTGAATTAAGGATTTTATGTAAGTATTCAAACCAATGTTCCAAAGTAACGTTCTCAAAAATAAGTTTTGATTTTTGTCGGCACTGCATAAGTATAATGAAACCTTCATAAAGAGGTATATCACGTTTATTGTTAGTACAAGTTGTTTGACGCTTCACATCCACGTGCTCCCGGCGGCTTTTTCTCTCGTTCCGCGCATTCCTTCTCCCAAGTTTTTCCGCCTCGCTCCCCGCCTCTAAATCGAAAGCAGGCATGTTTAACGGTGTAGCGCATTCTAGTTCGCGGCGCGCTCTATAAATTCGCGCGTGGGTGGAATCGCAACCGGCCGCGTCCCAAACTGATTGGAATGAAATTCCTATTTACATTTCGGTTTCTAGTCACGGCGCTCGGCGCCCAGACGTATTTACGAACGGCCGCTCTTTGATGGATTTCTGATGCATTTTTGATTTTTTTCCTTTTTTCTCTCTCTCCTCTGCCCGCCTCTTTCTCTTTCGCTCGGTGTCTCTGTCTCCGAGGCGGAGAGTCGAGCGCGCGCGGAGGGTCGGCGCATTTCCTCTCTGCTTATATTTTCTACAAACTGTACGGGCACACTGCATATTTTAACTTTCAATGGAGAGCCGGTGGGAAGGAGAGTTTTCGAGCTGCTTTATTCTCGGTAAATAAATTGTTTTAAAAATAAATATTCGCCGATTGTTCGATTATTTTTCAGAAATTTATTTGATCTGAAAATTATGTAGTAAAATATCGAAGGACCTTTTTGAAACGATTAGTTCAGACGCTTTTAATATACTAATAAAGAACTACAATCCTTTAAAAAATTAGAGATTTATACTTTTTAGAATCTACCAAATGTAGAATTTAACAAAATTATAGTTTTTTTAAAAAAAACCGTTTTACCCTCTATAATCTTGCATATATTAAAAAACTCAAGTCAGCATTGCAAGAAATTTCAAAATAAAATAATTCATACACACCAGCTGACCGAACCCCAAAGCATTTTAAACCGAATAAGGACATCTTTTTTTTCAATTAGCCTCCCCTCGGGAAATCTCGGCAAGTGTGCGGAATTTCGCGTGGCTTCCTTCTCCGCGTATCTTCACATACGCCGCGCGCGGCACAGAAAATTCGGCGAGATAAGCGCGCTAAACTCGACTCGGCAAAGTTACGAGCGACTCTTTAGCGTCTAATTACGACCTGGCGTGTAATAACCGCCGCCGCCTCGTAATCCCATCGCGGCACTTGCGTTACACGAGTCTAATGAAATGCGCGGCCGCGCGACGCCGAAGGGGTTCGTGTGGGGGAGGCCGCGCGACTCTCGAACTGAGACTCCTCGCTTTTCGACTCCCGCCTTTGAGGCGGCGCGCGGGTTATGCTAATTCGCCCTGATTAGCTGCTGTTTTGCTGCCTCGTGTGTGATTATTTTCTGCAAAATTTATTCAAAAGAATTCCAGTCGACCCCCGTTGGAAATTTCGCGAGTTTTTTCGGCCGTCTCAGAAATAGTTGACCAAGTTTGGCCGAGCTGCAAACAGTTCGTTAAAAATTGGCCAATTGATAGTGAAAACTTCCAACAGGGACCTCTCCTTTTAATCTCTTACCTTACATCTCTTTCTTTAATATTTTGCATGCTACAATATTTTCTAAATCCAAGTCTTCCAATTGGATTAAATAATAAGCTGCAGCTAATCAGCCGAGTCTTAAATTGCCCGTAAACACGCGCACCGATTAACTCCGCAAGAGAGCAAGGCGATACAAAGAGCCGAAGCTGCTTATACGAAAATTCAGATTAGCCCGAAGAATTATGAAGCGGGCTAAATCAAGCCCCCGAGATTAGATCGGCGCTCGGTTATCTCCGGCCTCTCGCAAGCTCTCCCGGCGTCGTGCGCCCGAGCCTCGAGTCCCTCCGGTTATTTGCCACATTAAGATAAGAATTCCGCCGGCTTCGCGTCCCCGAGGCTCTCTTGCGGGCTGCACCGATATTGGCCCGCACGTAGCGCCGTATTGCGCGAGATTCCAGGTGCGCCGCGGGTGCGGATTTTTGGATTTTTCATACGGGGTGCGCGCGCGGAAGGGAAAAATTGGACGGCGTCCTAAATTTTGATTTACGAGCGGAATGGTCCGATGCTGGCTTTGGGCGGTGATTTTTTACTTGCGCTCTTTACGACAGTGACGTTTTGTCTTGTGTGTGTTTAATGGAAGATTTTTGAAAAAATCTTCTTGATGTAATAAATATTTTCTTATTTCCACGTAAAGTAGTAAATAACTTGTCTTTAACAAAGTTCATCGAGTATAATAGATCTCTAAAAATTCAAAATTTAAAGTATAGTATAATTTTTAATTTTTACGATTCCTGATAAATTAAAATGAAAAGCTTTAAAAATGATGAAAGTTCATTACCACAGTAAATTTAAATCTTTTTTCTGAAAATGATTCTGGCGCTTACGATCGACCGCGCATCAAGTCCCAAATTGGCCTTCAAGTCAGGGAAACTCTGCCAATATTTGCAGCTGCAGCAATTAAACCGATCGGAACGAAGTGACGTACACAGCTCGCTCTCGTTTCCCGCCACGTGCGGTCGCTCCCGAAGCGGCCGCCTCAGTGTGTAAGCAAAGTATGCGAGGGTTCGCTCGACAGCGACATCGCATTCGCATGCCGTATTCCTGAGACGCGCTCGACCCCGATACACTTGAATTACGATCGCGCGTCCGTCCATCTCCTCTCTCTCTCTCTCTCCGCTCGAAAAAAAAGGGGGCGTCCGAATAAGCAGCAGGCATCCGTAGGGTCAGCGTTACGTAGCCGAGCGCGTCCGAGTGCAAAGGTATTCCGAGCGCTCGAGCGCGAATACAGAGTCCCCGGGGGAGGCCTCCCGGCGAAGGAGGGCGCGACACCTCATTTCCTTATCTTTAACAGGCCGTTACTTCGTCCGCCGCTCTCTTTCTTTGTACTTTGTCTCCCGAGGTGCGAGCCGAGGCGCCTTTATCTGAAAGGAGTCGGCCGAAAAAGGGAGCCCGGCCGCCGCCGCTGCTGCCGGGAGCTTTTATCGGGAGTCGCGTGGAAAGAGGCGACGCGCTGCAAGCTTATTTATGGGCCTGAATTATTATTGCGAATGTTCGCCGCGACCTCGGCGGGCTTCTCAAGAGGAGGATGTGCTGTTCTTTTTTTATGGCGATTGGTGTTACTGGGTGAAGAATAATGAGCTGGGAGATAAAGAACTTGCTTTATTACGGGAGCTTCGTGTATATGATTCATTTTTCAATGACAAAGCTATGCCCGCCGCCGAATTCGTTTCGTGCTTGTAAAATTAAAAACTTGCTCGCGAGTATTTCGAATCAACGATTATTTAATTCACTCACGGTAGAAAAAATTTCTTCCACTAATTTTTATTTATCCAGCCAGCTCCCGGTCGGCAAGACGTACTCGCGACCTTGCACGTAAGGCGTGAAAGGTGACGGCGAGTCATCCATAAGCAGATCTCAGATCTCCCCCCACCCCCCGATCTCATCAGCATATAGAGTGCATCGTCCGGAGAGAGCAAAGAAGCCCTGGGCAAACCTCGGCTCGCTCCATCCCCGGGGCACGTACGCAGCAGTCCGTACGCAGTCTCGCTCTCGCGCGAGAGCGCGAGAGATCATCAGTCAGCGAGCGAGAGCCCGGCCCTTCCGAGGGGTGGAAAGGCTCGCGTGTCCGCTTGGCCCGCCGGCCAATAACCCTCCCTCCGAGTTTTGCAGCGGGAGAGAGAGAGGTCCGCAAGCGCGGGCGTGAAAAATGATCGGCTCCAAATTGCCCGCTTACATGATAAATATACGGCCGACGCGCGCCTTCTTCTATATATCGAGCCGCTGAGCCTCGTTTTTTTTTTCTTTTTTTCTCGAGCGCCGAGAGAGGCTCAACAACCCCCCCGAGCTCGCGGACGCAGTCGGCTGCGGGAGACGGAAGCCGAGTCGCTGGATTTTCCTTCCGCGCGCGAGGCTGAGTTTTAGGGCTTGGACTGCAGGGCGTGCTGGACAGATTGCGTAAGAAGGATTTCTCAGCTTGGAGGAATGCCAGTGTATCTAACAGCAGCTAATTTTTGCTATTTATACGAAACTTTGATATAATTTAATACTTTTGTAAGACGTTATATTCTTAACGGTGTTTAATAATAATCGTTTTCTGTTGCAGGTGAGTCGGGGGACTTTTAATTTATAAATTGATCGTCAACTTGTAAGTATAAAATAACTTTAGTGAACAATAAAACTCAATTACATTATTTTTTTATTTTTTTATTTTTTTTTTATTTAAGCTATTAATATTCTCAAAAGAGAATTATTTAGCTAATTACATTATTCCTCAGGACACCTTAAACTCGTTTCAATTTCTTCTTTGGCAAACGCTGCCCGAAAAATTCTTATCCACTTCGGAGGGAGAGCCAGTTTTCTAGTTCAAAAAACAAAAGCCAAGGGAAAAGAAACAAATGATACACCCGGCAATTCATCACGAAGTAATAAAGCGTCGCGTGCGCTTCCGACAAAGCCCGGGGCGGGCAGCAAGAGAGCGAAAAAGAAGGACTAGCAGCACTAAGTAAAACAGACTGACATCTCCAATTTCATGCAGATTTGCCGCCTCCCCGGGCCGCTCACCTCGAGGGCGCAGGTACGCGGCGCAAAAAAAAAAGAAGCAGGAACTACCGAGCGGCGCCGAGGCCATCCTTCAAATTAGCGCGCGGCCTTGCGCCCCCGGAGTCTATACTTTTAAATGAAAACTGCCGAGCGGAGGCGTAGGAGCACGAGAACGGGGGCGACATTCCGAGAGCTGCCCCGCGTACAATATACACCTCCTCGGCGATCCTCCCCCCCCCCCCCTCGAAGGACGATTTATAGGGTCGCGGGGCGAGTTTATGCGGCGGCGCGTGTGTTTCCTGTCAATTTGCGCGGGCCGCTTTAACATTTAGAAAGCCATCGATCAAACGGCGAAGCGATTTGCGATGCGAGGGACAGTAGCGAAGTGGGCGAAGGCGGCCGCCAAGGTTTTTAAGGGAAAGGGAGAAAATGCGGGATTTTTATGCTGACCGTGTTTAAGGGTGTTATTTGTGTTATGGTGTTTTGCGAGATAAGTTATATTACGTTAGGTTTTAATTCAAAAGTCGAGCATATTGAAGGGTTGGAGCAAATAATGTAGTTTTCTTATTTCTACTTATTACTTTATCCATAGTAAAAGGTTATTTGAAATGTATTAAGGTCAATTTTAAATTTAAAAAATCAGATACCAAATTTCTGCTTGAACGATTTTCTGAAATTTTGGAGCTCAAAACTTTTATTTTAAAGTCGAGTAAAGCGGCAATTCAAAAAGTTATGCAGCAAAGAATATGAAATTGAGCCGCAAAGGCCGCGGGATAAAGTAATTACGAAGTAGATTATTCTCTTACCGATTCGACTTGCAGCGCTTAAAATTCACAATTCGTTCTACGAACAGAGGCACTAAGTACGTAATTTTCTATAGAAAGTCCTTCGATGATTTGCATCTAAATTGCGGCGAGGCGCAATCTCGGATCTACGGGCACAAGTCCCCTTTCGAACTTGAGGGATCTTTTTTACGAAAGGAGAGCTGGCTGCGCGCGCCGCCGAGGGGCAATAAAAAAAAAAAGGAACTCTCGCGTCTTCGGGAAAAGTGCATCGAGAAAGTATCGATGCCCGGAATCTCGGCGCCCGCCGCCTTTCTTCGAAAGCTGACAATAAAGACGAAGTGGTTTCGCGCTGAAGAAAGCACCGCGCAACAACGAGATGTCCCGTCGTGAGTGTGGCGCCTCTGTCTCTCTTTCTTCTTTCTCTTCTTTTTTTGCCTGTGCTTTTGCTTTTTGTGGAGCAGTGCCGGCGAGGCTGTACTTTTACATTTCTCTCTTAACATTTTTCACATTCCGGGGTATTCGGTTGGTTAATTATTTTATTTTTAATAAACCAATGATGATATGCTGTGCTTAAAAATCACTTTAGATCGTAAATGACTATAGCTAGATGGATTACATTTACATAAAAAATTCAAGTTAATCGAGCTATTACAGTTATAAATCGAACACATGAATTTATTAACGATAATTTAAATGAAACCAACGACAAAACATCAATAGTAAAATAAATTATCTCTTGACAAAATGAAAAAGAAGGAAAACTGAAAGAGTTCAAGTAGAAAGTGGGCACTCGGCCAAAGGATAAAATTTTCGGGCTCCTACGACTGTCTCCTTCTTTGCGGGTAAGTGTCGCGCGCGGCTCGGCGGACTTTACGAGCGCGCTTACAAGACCTGCCAGATAATTATCAGCTGGTCTCTTCATTTCACCCTGACGGGGCTTCCGTCTGGCTGGCCGCTGCGCGGCGATATCTTCTTTCTTTTCTTTTCTTTTCCTTTTTTTTTCCTGTTCACCTTACGCCTGTTACCTGTCGTGTCCTTATAGATGTATCGACGATTCGATGAAAGAGGCAGATAAAGGGAAAAAATATTGGGGTACACGGGAGATAATGAGAAAGTTGCAGGTATAATGAATAAACAGCACATTTAGAGTCGAGTCCTTTAGGTAGACAAAAATCCGCAGACTGCGGGTAAGCTTGGGAGAAACAAGACATTAAAATTATCTTATTTATTGTAAGCCAATTCTGAATGGTTCACATCTGGATTTTTGACTAAGTACTGCATAGAATTTGAACAAAGATCAGGTAGAATATCGTTTATGAAACAATGTTTTGCAAATGTGTATTAACGTCAAGAAAAGCTAATCTTTTTCTACAATTTCTTTCCGTGCTTCATTGTCGGAGATCGAGCAATTAATTAAGTTTTCAGAAGAGAAAAAAAGGTGAAAATAAGCCGGACGCGCGATAAAAATTTATGAGCGCGATAATAATTTTCACCTCGACGTGCGCGGGGGATAACTTTTCGCCGTAGCGCTCCCGATGTCCCTGAGGATTACCGTGAATTTCGCCCGAGAAATCATTTTCATCGCTCGTTACACATCCCCGACGCGGGCCAACGAAAAAAACAAATCTAAAACCCGACGCAGCCCCCAGATATTATCCAGATAAAAGAAAGCAGCAGGAAAACAAAACGCTCGACACGAGAGAGAGAGAGAGAGAGAGAGAGAACGGAGCTCGTAAAGCCCGAGACGCGAGATAAGGAGGGAAAGGGTGCGCGGCGTCGAGGAGGAGGCGTCTCGATTCGAACGGGCCGCGCGCGCGTCGCCTCTCCTCCCGTTTTGGTGCGCGGCCGCGGACTCTGAGCGCACATCCGCCGGCCGCGACTATTTATCGCCCGGCGGCGGCGTCCCGTTAGCTCGACCCGCTGTACGAACTCGCGCCGCGGGACTGTGACGTCTTTCGGGCTCTGCGGCTGCGCCGCGCTGCTTTATGGCGAAACGGATATGCGCCTTATATCCTATTCACGTCGTATTTTTCATTGATAGATAGGAAGCTACACTGTTTCGTTAATGGCGTGTACGCGTATTTATAGTGCGCCGACCCGCTGCATTTTAAAGCGGACGGCTGACATTTTTGCGGGGGGAGCTACTGTAAATATCAAGCAGGTGACTTTTTTTGACGCAGTTGTTCAGAACTGTTTGTTTTTGTACGTTTATAAAAATTTAATAAAATTATTATTTTATTATTTTTTAAATTTTTGATACAGCTGAATGATTCTTCATTAAATTGGATACCCAAATTTGTTTTTAACGTGTACATTTAGAAAAAAAAACACAATTTTTCTGATTTTCATATACAACTTTGTTCGCTCACCCGTCATTCTCCACAAACTTCTTATACCATATTCAAATCACCAAGCGAGCCGCGCGTTCAAATATTTGTGTAGTCCTTCCAAAATACAAATGAGCCCGACAATAATCAGCAAGTAAAAAGCTCCCCTATCAGCCCGTCAGATCTCCGGCCGAGCAGTGTTGCAGAAAAGGTGGCGAGCCTCCTCTCCCCGACGGGGAAATTCGAATGCAAGGCCGGGCTCGGCTTCGGCCAGATATTACACGCGTCGGCTCGGAGGAGAGCAAGGTGGCAGCCTCGCAAGGCCGAGAGCTGGACGTGTTTGCGGCGCGGGAAAACAAAAGCGGACGCGCGGCGCGTCGAGCGCAGCGGGTCGTCGCGCGACCAGAATTTTCGCCGACGCGCTCCTCAAGGTTATCGGCCTGCCTCGGCCGGAGGACTGGCTTTGCCCTGCGTCCTGCGTGGCTTGGGCTCGGGCCGTCTATCGGGGCCGAATTTCGATGGATGTCGGTGGAATGCTCGAGTGCTCGGTTAAATTGTTGAAGGAACGTTTCACTTTTTGCGGCAGTGAGTTTGTGGGTGTGAAAATTCTTTGCTGAAAGTGTTTCTTGATAATTTTGCCGAAATTATCCAGAAAATTTTCGGCAAATTAAAAAGACTTTCAATTGCTACTAAGTTTTATTGTATGATTTCGTTTCCTTTTCACGAAACACTAGTATAAAAATAGAATCTATTAAATACTTTCATGGGAAAAGCAAGGAAAGCAAGTAAAGTTAAAACCGCTTATTTTATGCAATCTCATTACGACGAGGCATAAAAAACAATATACACGCATAATATCTGAGAACTGACGGTGCGAGGCATGAATGAAGATGCGGTTTGCGGCTGAATGCTTCGGTGGACGACCTAAAGAGCTCAGGCTTAACATTTGCGACTTGAGATTCTGGGATCGCATAGATACATTAAGTCTATGCTCTCGTATAATTCGGAGCACTTAAGAAATTCTTTCGCCAAAGAAGTATATTTACGGTTTTTTTTTGTCCGAAGAACGGTACTGCTTGTCAATTTTTTATCGAAGCACTAATGAGAAGGCATATTCTTTAAATTACTGATTGTATACTTCAAATATCTTTATGAAATATTTGAAAATAATGTTTCAATTCGATCTTTTGAAATAGCAAAATTTTAGTTTAATTTCTTATAGTTTTTAATATTTCTTTTGATAATTTAATACTTTAATGTATTATAAAATTATCAAACCTATTATAAAGAATGTAACAAATTAAATTTTATTTCACATGAATTATCATTTACTTTGGTTTATTGCAGAAATAAACGGAAATAAATTTATGTAAATACTATAACATAAAGCCGTAATAATCACGGTAATCAGAAAGAAGCTGAGAGGTTAAATACCAAAAGTAACAATAAAATTCCTTATCAAGTTGAGAAAAGTCTAGATGAAAAATTGAATTTTGAAGTCGGGCGGCGAGAGGCGGAGAAAAAAGGTGCGTCGGCGTAATTCCCGATTTCCTGTCCGTCTCGGCAGTTCCTGAACCGCAGCTCCTGATCGACACATCGTCGATTCTCCCTACACAAAAGCGCGGTTTCACCTGCGGTCGTGGCTCTTTTTTCCTTTTCACCTCGCTAATTTCGCTGCTGCGGGGTTGACTTCGAATTACAGTCGTCGATTATCTCTCTCCGGCTTTTTCCCCCTCGTTCTGCCCCCCCCTCCCCCCTCGTCGTAAATCGAAAGAAAGGGAAAAGAGGAAATGAACTCCTTCTCCAAAGGGCCACTCGGTTCCCAGAAAATCATCTTCGCGGGACGCGGAGGAAAAGCGCCCGTAAAGAAAGACGACCGTATATAGTAAAAAAATACATATATGTAAATTACGGAGGGAAATCTCTCGGAGAGAAAGGGCAATAAAAAGGAGGAAGTGGGACGGAGGGGAACACTTGTCGGCCAGGACAATCTAGCCCGAGCGCGCGCTCGATCTTATCCCCGGGGCCGCGGCGCTTCTGCCAAACAAACCGAGCACCTTGTCCGCAGCTCGGGAAACACGCGCGCACACGCGCGGCCACGTATCGCCGAGCGGGGAAAGGTGAATGGAGAGGCTGCGTACACGCCCGTTCACACCCTCTCGACTGTACGCGCGCCGATGCCACAAAGGAGAAAGGATGGAGAGAGAGAGAGACGGGGAAGAGGGAGGGGGGGAGAAAGGATGGAGAGAGAGGAAGAGAGGGCGGCTCACTTGTGTAAATTAAGACGGACGTGACCATCCGCCCGACGCTGGACCAATTTTATCTGTTATTATGCTGTTTCCTTAACGGCTTAATTCCTCGAAGCGGACTTTTAATGCTTTTGTTTTTTGACGCGCGCGCCCGCGGACGTGGAGGAGGGAGGCTTTTGGGATTCAGGTAGAATTAATGTGTATCTGATGCTTTTACAGGATATTGCTCGTAAATCAGAAGTGTATATCCAAAATTTATGGTACTCGTCGGAGAAAAATTTTACGGAAACCATCCCAGATCCTTGAAGTAAATTTGACTGTTTTATCTAGTAATCGTAGACTGACCACAAGCAAGTCAAAAATTACTTTCTTCATTCTGAGCTGGTTTTAACGTTTGTGAAATTTCTTAATATGTTAAAAATTTTCACAATTTCACGCCGCGTAAAAAGGCAAAGAAAGCAAACGGGCCAAGCTACCCTTAGCCCGGGACAGTTCCGACGGGCGTGCGGTGCCCGTTAGTCACGGCCTTATTCTGGGCCCCCGGAAAAATAATAAATTTAACAATTATCTGGGCCGATCTCTCTGTCTCTCTTGCCCCCGAGAAAAAAAAAAAAAAAAACAGATAGCCCCGGCGATCCGTCGTTTCCAGCGAAACCGAGGGTGAGACGGACGACGAGGATCCCCGTTAAGTGAAAATTCGAGGCTGCAGGATATGCGGACACAAAAGGCGCGCGCGTTGTCAAATGTGTGATAATTTAGCTATTGAAACAAAAAGGGGATTTCGTGAGGTCTGGACGCAGATTGGGATTTATGGCTTGAAAGGAGATTCGGGGATGAAATCTGGCGCTTTCCTTTGCCGGGGCAATGATCTTCATCTCATTGTTCCGAGAATACACCTGCGTTATGCGTGTGAGATGCTTATTAACTGCTTTATTAGGCTTGATATATTAATTGCCTGAAAGCGCTCGTCAAAAGAGAAACGAATCTTTCAACATTTTACATTTTCCAAGTAAACTTGTACAAAAACATTCAGAATTCACGTCGCTGGAACGAAAATCTAATCTTGAATAAAATTGTTAGTGCTTCGATCTTCACTTTCACAAATGACAATTTTTTATACAATAAGTCGTAGGAGCCGCGACGCCAGGCACTTATCTCAAAATCGTAAAAAGTTCGTTCGGCATTACGACACTCGAGAAAATTATCATCGCCGACGACTGTCCTCTCTCCTCGCGTAAAACCTGCACGTTCCCTCCTACCGTTTTATCCGTCCGATCGCCGGTGCAGCCGCTCTTCGCGAGGCAGCCCGAGAGCCGAGAGCGCCGCCCGCCGCCGGCGAAATAAACTCCCTCGGAGAGGATCGGCGAGAACTTCGCGGCGTCCCGGTGGCCGGGAAATCAAGGCGGAATCGGAATCGAAAATAAAAGCCGGCTGCGGCGCGGCGATATAATCCGGGCGGCTTCGGGCGGGATTCTCGGAACGGGAGGAGAGAGCGGAGAGCCTCGCCGATCGAAGGGATCGACGTGCGCGGCTGGCGCGCGCACACGTGCGCGGATTGCGCGAGTGCGCGCGCTCATAAACAAATCGGGCGCGTTTTATTGGAACGTCAAAGCGCAATATTGGTATTCTCCTGGAGGACTCCCCCGAAATATGTAGCCTCGCGGGCTGCATGCTAATGTCGCGCGCCCGAAACCGAGGGAGAGAGAGAGGACGCGCGTCTGTCTCTCTCTCTCTCTCTCTCTCTCTCCGTCGCTCATTGCGCATCCGGTTGTCGACGCCGTATTAGATCATCGCGCTGACAAGGCAAGCTGCCGAGGCGCCCGTGGCGCGTTTCTAGCGCTGCTCTATGGGAAAAACTGGCCGCGGAGGAGGAGGAGGGGGCGGGGGCCTTGTCATTGAGCGCATGCTAAATCGGAGGCGCGCTTTATCGAGGCGTAATTGTTATTCACGGGATTTGTCCTGCGTTATCGGGGCTCGGAGATCGTCGCTAAGGTGTCGATCGGGCTTTTTTTTATTGCAGGATGCGGCCGGCACAACAAGCGAAGGCTTTGACTTCTTGATTCTTCACCTGCTGCAAATATAACTTTGATGTAATGCAAAAGCTGTATATTTTGCGTTATAATTTAAGAGTAACATTTTTAATGCCGTTTGCACAATTGTTCTCTATTTCTGATTACTTAATACTAAGCATTATATATGAACGCCAGTGTTCTTAGGTAGATTAATACCATGAGCTGCTTAAGATCTGAAATTATTGCAGGCTTTTATACGTATAATACTCCAGGGTGGCGGAAATGCAATCTCCAAGTTCTTAGCTCTCTTGATTATAACGCCTCGTTACTGGACTTACATCTCATTTCGCCGGAAAAATAACTACTATCTCCATAAGTATCCGCTTAACTCACCCTTATGCAGTTCATATACTTTGTTTTACTCTAATTGGATATTGGATTAGTTTACGGGAATATGCTTGCAAGGGAACGATTCTACTATTCTTATTTATACATTTTGATTACAAGCGAGAATCATTTCTCCATCAATAACAAAGATGATTATTATAATTGCTTTTAAAATTCGGCAGAGCTACGAAATATAAATGTTGAATCAATCTCGAATGCGACAAAGGAAAACTCTCCCAACGAAAGTCCGTATCGATTTTCGCAAGCGTAATTATTCCTCCCTATTTAGTCTAGCAATAAAAATCGATCGGATATTATGCTAATACGCATCGATCGGCGCGATCAGCTGTTGGCCTACATTTAATGTCTAAGCGCACAAGTGCCGCCCCTCGCCGCTGCCGCCCAAGTCCCGAACGACCCGCGCGATCCCGGGGGACCGTTCTGCAAAAGTGCCTCTGCTTTCTTCTATAAACTCGCTTCGCCTCGGAGCACATCGCCCGAGATAACTAATGCTTTCCCTAATAACTAATTTAACGATTTATTGTGCAATTGGCTTGACCGTTGCTGTTAATTATTAAATAAGATTGATAATATTATGAAGGAGAGTAGAAAAATTTAAGAGGTGGTCGCGAATAATTTATATAAATTTGAATGCGAAAGGGAAAGTTGTGTCAAATATTTTTAAGGAAAATTGATACAGAAAAAGGGAAATCGGAAGGCATTTGGGAAATCGTTTTGATTTTTGGTAACTGAAAATTGCGTTTGTTAACTTCATTTCGATTCTCGCGTTGAAAGCAGAACATTTTTTCGCGCGTCTTTTTCACCTCAAATCTGCAGATCGTCGAAAACATCCATTTCCACGCAAGAAAGGAAAAAATTCCAGAAACTTTCACAGCGAAAATGCCGCCAGTCGACCAACAACAAAACTTTTTCACCAACAAACGAAATAAACCGCGCCAGTAAAAACGTCGAGCGGGGCGGGAAAAGAAAAACTGTCAAACCCACTTTCCATACATCAAGGTACCTGTTAAGCCTACCGAAAACACGCTCGCCGCCCGGCGCCTGAGAGTACACTCTCCCGTCGCGGGGGGCGAGGATGAGCGAACAAGAGATAACCCAATTGCAGTAACCCGATCCCGTATGGTAATGCCGGCCCGCTCGCGAAACAATGTTTAACCCCGGCGGCGCGGCCGTACGAGTGGCCGTATTGTCATTTTAATAGGGCGTTATTTGATTTTAAAGTTGAACGAATGCCACTGTAGGCCGTAGGGGAGGCTTTGATTGCCCCCCCTTCCGCAGTACGTTCCATTGGACCGGCTGATGGGGGGGAAGCGCGCCGCCGCCTGCCACCCTGTTATTTCACTCCCCGGGCTTTCTTCTCGCGCGCGCTCTCGCACTCTTTTCCGGCCGACGGCCTGCTATCTGCCGCGCGGAACTGGGCTCCGATTGTCGCGGAGGCTTCTGCTCTCGGTATTACTGTTATTATTGAGAATATTTTCTTCGACAAAGCGAGTTCAATTAGCGACGCATTCGAAAGTTTCGCTTTTTAAGACGCGTAAAATCGAGTATTGCAGGAAGCGGGACTGGCTTGGTCGGCAAAGCGCAAAAAGTGTATTCACGAAGGGTATGTTTCTAAATTTTTTCAAACGAAATTGTTTTAAATAATCTAAGCGCCTAATGTTTAATTACTAAAAATAAATGAAAGTATTTTAAGATAAAGGTTGCAGGAACATGGAACAAGACTAATATTATCAATCATACATCATCAGTTAATTTCTATTGCGCGATTTATTTTAATTAACAAAATTTCTTCCTGCATTGATTTGAAAAGAAGCAACACCAAATGACTGTTCTTTGTATATTGACTAGGGGCTACAGCCTATGACCTGATCCAATAATTCAAATGCCTCAAAGAACTTGAGCAAGTATTCTCGAAACAATTAAATTGATCAAAGCCGAAATTGCAAGGCCGGGCTCGAGCTGATTGCCGAAAAAAAATGCAAAATTATCCATAAAGGCCAAGTTCCCGTCCGTCAGCCGAGAACGAAATAAAGCAAAAAGAGAAACATTTGGATAGTCGCTCCGTACACTCGAGCGAAACGAGTATCGACGTATTATGAGAAGACGCGTGGCTCGTCTATGGTGCTTGATTGGCCGCAAAGGGGGTGAAATAGGCTAAAAGGGAAGAGAGCTCCGCCGAGGGTGGAAGCCCGAGAGGGAGAGAAGGAGAGAAAGCGGACCAGTAAACTCGCCTCTAGTAAATAGAGTCTAATCAACTGCGAGGCTCGTCCGATCAGCCAGATTCCAGTCCGAAATCTACCCGCTCTCCTTTTTCCCCCTTTCTCCCTTTTTCTTCGACCCCTCCGAGTGCATCCATCCTTTCTTGAATTCGCTCTTCTCCTTTTTCCTCGGCCGGTCGCCAGACGGACCGGAGACGGGCAAACTTAATTTTTCCCTCTTCACGTGTCGACGCTTTTCTTTTTCTCTCTCATTTGTTTGATCAGCCGATAGTTTGCCGCGTAATTTATTCTATGCTACCCTCGACTTTAACGCACTCCGAGGCTTTCTTGAAAGATTTATTGAGTGACTTTTTAAGGGTCTTTTGTTTAAAGATAAAAAGGCTCTGCTGTTTTAATTATTATATTTTGTGTTTTCCATTATTATTGAGTCTAAAATTTTCACGCAAATAATAAAGAAAAGCAATGTTTACGAAACCGCGAAGAATAGTCAAACGAAATTTCTCGAAAAAAGCAAATGCATTCCGGCGGCACAATAAAAAGGAAAGCTAGAGAAAAAAAGAAGAATCACTCGCGGCGCCGAGTAAATCGGGTCGTCGATTTACGTAAGACAATGGCGACGAAGGCGAGCCATTCTTCCTGGCCGCTCTCCCGGCTTTATAAATCGTTTTTTCTCTTCACGGACGCAATGAGACATCGGCAGCGCCATAGACGGATTCCAATTGACAGCTTGATTGTTTGCATCTGACTCGCGCCTGCCTTTCCACGGATCCGCGGCTGGAACGACGGGGGCGCCGTCGCGCATTTCAATCGGCTCGCGCTAGAGCCGCTCTATGCATACTCTATGAATCGGACTCCGACCTACTCGTACTCGATCCGCCTTCGATTCTAACGCGAGCCGCTCCGCGGCCGAGCGAAACTTCGTCGCCGGGCCGCGGGCGAGCGCAAGTCATTTCGAGATCGGATTGCGTTTCCAACTCAATCAAAGTGCCGAGGCGCGCGGAGGGTATGGACTGCGCGGCGAAGCTTTTTCGAGACCGAGCAAACTTATTTCTCTCGAGTAATTACGCGCGTTTGTGTGTTTCGATCAAAGATTACCGAGTTTGTTATTCGCTGGAAAAACCGCCTGTAAAATAAGATAAATTGACTGCTGAGTAAAAAGAAAAAAATTGTCTTCTTTTTTACTAAAGTTCCACGTACATCTATTGTTTCAATGCGTATGATTATTCAGTACTTAAAAATTACTACTGAAAAGATATTAATCAAAACGATTAAATGAGACGATACAAATGACACCTAAAAGACCCTGCCTAATGAAATTTCTTTCAAACTTTCCCAATCCAGTAGCCGTAATTGTTTATTTTACCGCTTTTTTTGGCCTCTCCGAAAAAAAAACAAAAAAAAAGCAGCAAAAGGGGCTCTCTCGGCCAGACTAGAAAACAATTATCGACGTGACGCGTTGTCGCCGAGTCCCGACTCGCACGCGTTCCACCTTCGAGGCTGGAAAAAAAATTACGGCAATATCCGACGCGCGAAACAGCCTGCTGGAAGGCGCGGCGAGGGGGGAAGGGAAGCGCCCTCTTCCCTCTCCCGGGCATACATAATTATTTACGCGAGAGCGGCGTTTCTTTCTCTCTCTCTCTCTCTCTCTCTCTCTCTCTCTCTCCTGCAGCACGAGTCGCGCTCTCGCGCCCGGATGTTTTAATATGTTCCGACGAGAAGGAGAGAGAGAAAGAAAAAAAAAGGAGCAACGCGAATAAAGATCATACATCAATGTCTCGTTCGGGGGCTCTAATGCCTTCTCGCGCGCATCTCTTTTTTTTTTCTTCCTACTTTTTACGCCTCGCCGTCGCCCGTGAAACGCATTACGTACGAATCACGAGTCGATTTGCCCGGGAATGCAAACGCGCGCTTTAGTCAAATATGGTAATTGGATTTGTCATCGAATCTATGTCGTGCATATGGCCGCTGCTGCGCGGAGGAAATCATTGATCATTCCAGGATCTCGACGCGCAGAATAATTAACGCTGCTGGCAGCGGGCTTCGATTATTTCTGGTTGGACAAAGTCGGACGAACAGGTGAAGATTGACGGGTGTGCGTCGTCTTTCTTAACGAACGATTGAGAAGTTTTTATCGAAACAAAGTGAAAAATTAAGAGGCACGAACCCTCCTAATAGAACGAACACCGAGCAAGTGGTCGCATTAATGTACTTTCTCGCTCGGTTATCTCGATCTACTTAAAGACTTCTGACTTCCCTATCAAGCGACTCGTTCCTCCGCCGGGAGTATTTATTTCGCGCCGCGGCGCGATAATTCATTCGCTTGTTATTATTTATCTCGAGCGCGGCGCTCGTGCCGCCGGTTTCTAACGAGGAGTAAAAAAGGCGAGGAGGCGACTTTTCTGCACCCTCGAGCGGTAAAATATAGCGCGGGGCTCGGAAGAAGGTAAAAAAAAAAAAGAATTCAAGAAAGGAAGGAGCGATAATGACACGGAGAAATTCTCGTGCACTTGATTATTGTGATTGCTGTAGTGCTGACTGCTTTCCAACGAGGCAACCCTTAAAGTTTTCTTTCACTTGCTGATTCGACCGTTTTGGGCGTACATTTTGTACTAAGAGCAAAAAGTCTAAATAAAAGAGCAGAAAATAAAGACAATCAGTTAAAGAACAAAGATAAAGCAATAGATAAAGTTAAAGCAACGAAGCAAGTTTCAAAGCTCTACGTGGCTTCGAGATTAAAAAGTATAACGACTAAAAATGCGTAATTATAAGTTTCTCATAAAGAACTCTCTATTTCTCACAACGATCGACGCAAAGCTATAGAATTCTAAAAACTGAAACAAAAGAAGTAGACCCCGAGGGGTGGACGAAGGGAAGCTTCCGCATCGGAGTCGGCGGACTGTCATTGGCGACAGTCTATCTGTCGCGAGAGAGAGAGAGAGAGAGAGTGAGTGAGAGAGGGGTGAACGACTGGGATGCAATTTTAAAAATTACAGGAGTCCCGCGCGTCCGTTCTCGGCGCGCGCTGTATATTCTCGCATTCTTCGCCGAACTGCGTCCATGACGTGAATACGACATCGCGCGATATTCCCCGCCCCGCCGCGCGACGCGTCTCTATTCAGCCGTACGCGCGGCCGGAAGCGAGCCGCGATTCTGCGAGGCGACGACGCCGTCTCTCTCCTCCTTCGAAATGCAACTGGTGCAGAGGGCAATTCAATCTCGCCTGCGAATTTTTTTGCTGGGAATTGATTTTTGGCTTTGAAACTCTTCTGCGGATGTCCCTGCGCGGGGAAAAGATCTTTAGGAGAGCTTTGCATTCGATGGAAGTGGGGGGATTAACTGAATATATATTTTTTTACAGAAATTCTTGATTGAACTGAGTCTTATTATCCATTTTTAATTTTTTTTTTCTCTTAAATGCGTCGTTAAAAATAAATCAAAAACTTTTACGAATACTCCGCATCAACGTAGTTGGAAAATTATTAGAATTATTTTCAATCTTAATGTTTATGAAGCGTGTATCTTGAAAATAAAGATTTCAATTCGAACCGTACACCCAGCCCACAGTGGCCCTTCACGAACCTTTATAGACACACCCAAAACCATAACATCCCGCGAGCGCCTAGGCGACCCTCGCCCGCGCGCCTTCCGCAAATCCGGAGCGATACAATACGCCGACAACTCCGCCGGGCGGCCGCGCCGCGTATCGGCGCACCTTCCCGGCGCGGAGATCGGAATCTCACCCCTTTTCGGCGGTCGCGCGTCAGTGCTCCGGGGGCTCTAAAGAAGCGGCCGTAAAGTCCGCCCCGCCGCCGAGCGCGCGATAAGAGTTATCTGGCCGCTCTAATTGAAAGTTAATTGGCCGGGCAGTTAGTCGCGCGGGTATATGGCGCGAGGCGCCGGGAGTTTGCCGCCTCGGCGAGCCCGGGGGCGGCAATTTAGGCGGCCGTTTTGCGGTCTCGTATGGGTGTGCGGGAAGCCCTGGGTTCGCGCGCCCGAGGCGAGTCGTGCACTTGGGCTTGGGGGCTAATATCTTGGAACGAGCTGCTTCACTTTTTGATCAATTGCGGATTGATAATTTTTCTAGCGAATGGCGATTACTTCATTTTTTATGTATACGAAATCTATAGATTTCGAAAAGTTTACTTCCTGCTTAAGAGTTCTAACGGATAAATATGAAATCTTTTAGCAGAGTGCAATTAACTGTTTAATGACAAAGCACAAATTTAAGATAAAAAAAAAGAATACGCAACTAAACACATCTCCCAAGCAATCCAACCCAAGGACTACACTTATTTTCGTCGACGTCACATAAACGAGAGCTCATTTTCCGCCGAGGCTCCTCAAGCACAATTAATTGTATTAGCAAATTATCGTCCTTAGGAACCTCCTCCAGAAATCCAGCTTATATGCTCCAGCCTTAGAACCGTATATAGACGGAGTTCCCGGGTGGGGGGCGGTTTATGTACCTGCTCTCTGGGTCTCTCCGGCGGCGGCAACCCCACGTGCCGGTAATAAACTGGTTCTCTTAGCTCGCTTAATTCCGAGCTCCCGCTGGGATAGGGACACACCTCCGCCGCCGCCGCCGCCGCCGCCGCTGCAGGCGCTATATACATCCGAGGAGAGCGAATCTCTCTTAACGGCGCGAGCTGATTCGTTCTGCCGATTGCCCGGCCGGGCGAATTTTCGGAAATGAGCGAGAGCGCCGATTCGAATTCGTTTCCGCTGCATATAACGTATACGGCAATTACGGCGATTCATTTAGATCCCAAGGCGGAGATAGACTCGCGGTCTTGCGCTTATTGTAAGCGCCAGGCTTAATGTCGCCAAGATAGCGACTTTGTTTGGAGGGACGGCGGGACTTGTGAATTTTAAAGATTTACGGGGATATACTACGCTTTTCGGATCGGAACGGATGGAAATTTGTTTCGGAAGGTTTAAATGACTCGTAGAAATTGCAGACGAGCCTCATTTCTGCGCTCGGAATAAAGAAAAATTTTTAATTCTCGTACAGTCTGTCTGAACTAGTGTTTCTTAAAAAACTTTATCTGAAAAGCTGAGAAAGTTCGTGTCCTCAATTTCTCTCGAGCAGTGAAATAAGCATCAACCCGAGCTGGCGACATAAACTGCAGTGCGGTCAGCCATAGACGAGTCAGAATGACAAATAAGAAAAACGGGTCTGGGAGGGAAAAGAGCCGAGCCATAAACCAAAGGAGAGCTCGAAAAAAAGAGCTGAAAAATCGAGAAGCAGGAGGAAAGAAAGAGAGAGAGAAGGAAGGAGAGGGGCCGAGAGCGGCTACAAGGAAACGCATAGAAGCACGAGCCATCCATATGTATGATTATGAAGATGGAGTTATCACCGGTAGGAGCCGCGGGGAGGGATGGCGAAGGAAGGACAACGACGAGGAGAGAAGCAGCAAAAGGAAAGAGGAGAAAAGCGTCATAGCGCGTCGGAGAAAGGGGGGAAGAGAGAGAGAGAGACGGGCCCCGCAGCCGAGTTCACACTTGTGCATTACGCTCACGTGCAACGATACAATAAGGATTCCTCCGTATCGGGGGATGCATGCTAAGTATCGCGCCGCGCGGCTACGGGGCCCCGAGCTGCGCTCATTGACGACGCGACGGACGGTTCCGCCGCCACCGCCTCGTTGTCGTCGTCGTCGTCGTGCGCGCGTCGTTGTTTTCCTCCTTTTTTTTTTTTTTTTTTGATCCTGCTTCGGAACCGCAGCCGCAGCCGAGTCCAAGCCGTGCAACTGACTCTGACGCCTTGATTCGGGCTGTGACGTCGCTCGCTCCCGCGAGCGAGTTTTCGACCGAGCGGAGCTGCCGAGTGAATCTGAGACTTGCGAGCTGCTGGATGGTTAAAGAGAATTTTTCATTTCGATAAGATATTTTTTTTAAATTTTGGATTTTTCTGTTGAATGTTAGAAATAAAATAGGTATAACATCAATTGAAATATATCCCCTTTTACAACTAAAATCGCTTTATGCATAATTCATAAATAAAACTTTTCTCTTTAATAGAAATCTTTGAAAAAATCAATATGCAAGCAGCACGAAAATAATTAAAGCAAAAGTAAATTCAAGACCCCTGCCGCTTTTATCTCGCGCAATACATTAGATAAAAAGACAAATTAAAAGTGTTTACACGGTAAGATACGCGCATACAAACTCTCGGACTCGGCATAATTTCTAGACGCCGCGGATAACTTTTGCGAGGCGGACCGGCCGATCCGCATTAAGATAGTCTTGCGCGCCGGCGTCTCTACCTCTCCTTCTTCCTCCCTCTCTCTCTCTCTCTCTCCTCCGCTCGCCCTTTTACTTTCCCTCCTCCGCGCGAGTCCCGCAGCCTTTTTTTTTCAGTCGCTTCCGCGGATTCGCTGCACTTTATTGCATTAGCATATATATATTTATATATATATACGTATACGGGCAGCGCCGCGATTTTCATTTTAATAAAGCGAGCGTGTAATTTTGCCCGGGAGGAAAAAAGTGCACTTGTTGATCGTTCACTGACACTGACTTTACTGCGACGCGGACGGATGGAACTGGAAATGTTGCCAACAGCAGGCTCCGGGGTGGTTTTAGTTTTTTGATTTTTTGCGCGCTCGCGAGGTACGTGCTTTTTGTTGAATTAAACTGGATTTAAATACCTGTATCTGGAGCGGGAGCAATTTCTGAAAAGTTAATTATTGCGTTATCTAATAAAACCTGAAAATTTAATTTAATAAAATGAATTAATTATCCTAGAATTAATTATTGTAAAAAAAAAAAACAGTATTTTGCCAAAATCTGCAGTAAGAACAATTTCTACATCTCTACATCTACATTTCGTGTATATACATTAACGAGCTGACATTTGCAGCATTCGACTGAAAAAAAAAAACTAACTCAATTAATTTCAGCTCGAATTTCATTCGGGCGCCATAAAAATTAGCATAACTCGACGGAAGGCGCGCGCACCCCATTACCAGGCTCGGCGCATATATATTCTATAAAATGCAGGCGCGCACACACTCCGGGGGGGAGGAGCGGCCGCATCGATTGTGAATCGGCGTAACGATCGAAACGCCGGCCGGCCGCGATATGTGCAGCGCCGTTGCGTAATCGCGGATCTACCGCTGCATCGTAAGGAGCGGGCTCGGACGGCTCGTGCCCGATTAAAAACGCGCGGCGCGCCGCCGCCGCCGCCGCCGCGGACGCCCGATGTGAATGGACGCGCGCGCGCGCGCGCGAAATCTATTCACGAGCCGAGATTTAGCCCGAGCACGGCTTCGACGTCTTAAGTGCCTCGTTAGCGGGACTGCCGACACGTGTATACCAAAAATGCACGCTGAATTTCTTAATCGGACGGCGCTTCCTTCGGCTCGGGCCTCTGGAGGAGGAATGCTTTTCTTGCTTTCTGCGGGGAGGAAGGATTTTAATGGCTGACTTCGGTTTGGGTGCTCGCTAATATCGATCTGGATATTTTCTTGGGCACGCGTTGACGAAGGTGAAAGAGTAATTTTAAAGTAACACGTTCGTCGTGTATACTAATAATTTATTAGGAGCAAATAGTTCTAAATTGAGAATAGGCGGTATGCTGATATATTGATTTCTTGGTATGGGAGATCGTTCCAACGAATCAATAAAGTTATAAATTCATATTTTTGAAAATTGCAAAAGAAAATTCCATACTCTTTCCTGTAAATTCTATACGTAAAACATTTGTTCATCGCGGCAAAACTAACTTCTCTAATCTGCTCTCGAAACAGCTAATTTTTTCGTTAACAAAATCCGCCGGGCGCTATTTCATTACACACTATCTCCTCCTCCTACAAATCATTCAGAAACAAGAGGGACGAGCGCCAAACATCCGAGAAACTCCTTCTAACTCGGGCCCCGGCGCTCGTGGGAAAAAGAAATACAGAACGAACGAAGCCTTATCATCGGCGATAACATGAATAAAACATGGAACGGCTCCCGCGGAAGACAATTAACGAACGATGCCCGCAGACGAATAATTCTCCGCGCGCCACGGCCGTATAAGACGGAGGTGGAGGAGTAGGAGAAGAAGGCACAAGTGCACGTCGCGGCCGCGCGTGATCTTCCCATGGGCTCGCCGAAAAAAGAAACTTTCGAATCCCCGCGCACAGTTTCGAAACGCGCACGTCGAGAACGGTAGCCTCGACGCTTCGCGCGTCTCATAACAAAGTAGCCGCCGATGAGCCCCCCCTCCCCTCCTTTGGTGCTTGTCGTGCTTGATTTTTGTCGGTTATATGCCTGCGCGGCTGACTTTATCGGGCTGCTTTTACGACTTTTTAACTGCGTATTCCTTCCGTTTTGAAATTGTTGGGATGTAATACACCGAAGTTGGAAAACGATGCTGACGGGCTTAGCAGAGGAATGAATTGCAAATTTTATAATCGAGCAGTGAGAGTTTAAAGAGGATGTTCGGATTTTTTTTTGAATCATGAAGTCTTGTAAGGGCTTTCAAAATAAAATTTATAAATTTAATGTACGTAGTATTATTTGTATATTATGACAACAGATTCTATTCCAGTTATAAAAGTGATGAGTTTTAAGAAATTAATAAAAATCAGATTCTAACAATATTACGGATTTCTTAGATATATAGCAATCAAATATTATGACCACTCGGAATTGTTAGATACTGTAAAAAGGCGTCAATATTTGTATTCCTTTAATCGCAATCAAATTTATGAATCATATAACAAGAATAGTATTTTTGAATAATTAAAACGACTATTTTTTAAAGTCAATTAAAATAGAAATAACTCTTTTTCTTAGATGTAACCTAATCCAAATAAAACTAAAAACATCTCCTCCGAAACTTGTTTGCTTCAGTCGAGCAAAAGAAAACTGTCATCGCAGTCCCACCTGAAAAAAGTGACCTACTCGGAAGCAGAGCCCCCTCATCGCAAGAGATATTCCTTTAACGAAACGTGAGCTCGCGCCCCGTCGCGCCTCCTCTCCTCCCTCCAGCTTTAACCCCCTCGGGCGAGCGTCAGCCCGCACGCACCGGCGCGTCTCCCTCCGCGCCGCGACGCGACGCATTAAAGTTCGCGGCGCGGCCGCGCGTACACTGAGAAAAATGTCATATGAAACTTTAATACCTATTTAAGAAAAATTACTATATGTTGTAGTAACGCGGGGA
>JAWWEM010000054.1:1746309-1757095 GCA_035582935.1 Ormyrus thymus | reverse complement strand
CACGCATTACTATATAATATAGTAATTTTTATTACATGATGTATTAAATTTTCTTACGACATTTTTCTCAGTGTAGGCGTATTGGAAATCGTGTTTACAATCGGGCTAATGACTCGTCTGCTCGCGCTCCTCGGCCCCCGAGGGGGGAGGAGCCTGCAGCTCCGCGAACTCCCACCAGGCTCCCCGCTCCCCCACCCCGTCGCGCCGGCCGGCAGTGGGCGGCGGTGGCGGCGGTCACGTGACGCGCATCGCGGGGCTCCCATTGGCGGGACGCGCCCTTGGCACGCCTCCGCGAGCTCTTCCTCTCCGGCTATCTGTCTATCTCGCACTCCTACGCTCTCGGGGGCCAGGTACAGTCTAGTCTCCTAGCCGCCGCCGAGGCGCTCGCACGCACGCCGCCGCCGCCGCCGCAGCTTCCCTTCCCCGAGGAAAAAAAGCCTCCGTCACGTAGCGGCGCCGCGGCGCAGTCACGTCTGCACGCGTGATCGCCGCCCCGGCAGCAGCCTCCGGGTGGCACGAGTGACGTCGTCGTCGCCGCCGCAGCTGGGCCTGAGATCCAGTGCCATGGACAGGGGCTGGTGCGCGAGGGGTAGCAGCAGGACAGTGTTTGCCCCCGTTCTCCGCCTGTGTTTTTTGGGACTTTGAAGGACAGTGAGAGAGACAGAGACAGAGACAGATAAGAGAGGGACGTAGTGGAGGAGGACGAGTGAGGATGTTGCCGTATCAGGTGACCATGGAGTACGGGGGATTTCAACGGCAGAGCCCGGTGGGCGTGGGGGTCGGCGGACCCCATCACCAGGGGCCTGCGGGCCCGCTCAACATCAACCCCGCATTCGCGCACTCCTGGTTCGTACCGGCGGACCTCTGTGTCCCGTACAAACAGAGTCAGGGTCCTCTCCTCGAGCCAGGGCATGTTGTGTTTATATCTTTTATATTTTTCTCTACTTTACACTTACGTACATTGGGAGCCTAATTTGCACGCTATCTTACGCCCGGATCTCGCTGGGCGTTTCATATTTTTGGGAAAGTTCTTTTTCAAACTGGGCAGATTCAATTGTTTACGGTAGCTTCTCCTTGATGGCATTGGTGTTGGGCGATGATGGATAAGTAATACTTGGATTCTAGCGCTAAAATTGTTATTTGTTCATCGTTCTTATAAACATTCTAGGAATATTTTGGTTATTTTAGATTATTCAAAAGTTATATTAAATGTTTATTATTCAGTTTTTTAGAGAAATGATTAAACTTTATCTTTAATATAACACTAATAACTAATTATTTTTAATTCCAATTACTTTTATAAAAATTAAACTTTATCTTTGTACAAATATCTCGTTTTAGCGCTCTTTTAAAGTTTTCAAATAATAGAAATCCTCTATATAATATAAAATCAATGATGCTTCAGTAACAGCGACGATCTTAAAATTTTTACACAAATATATAAGTTTCAAAATTAATAAACTTTTCCTACGAAGTCTCCATCATATATCTTCTTTTAGATAAAAATTGCTTATAATTAGTTTCCTAGTAATAATTTATTATTTCGTTAATGAAGATTATAAATTGAAAGTGCAGTGTAATTTATCGTTGACAAGTACATTCCCCTACTTGTAAGTAATTTTCATTATGTCTTACTGCTCGTTTACTTATCTACGCACCTGCTCAATTAATATTTTTTCTACGATCCATAAGTAATGCTCGCGGGTACATTAGCCGCCAAGTGTCGCTCATTTATTCAAGACTTCTCTACAATTAAATTATGATTGCTTAGATTAAAGACGGTGCGCGAAATTCGTGTAATCTTCCACTTGCGAGGATTAAGACCTTTTAAGTTGGCGTCAGCTGATTTAGCACACAAACGCACGCAAATATACCGCCAACTTCTGTTTATAATTTTTCATAGATCCTTCAAACGTAATTTAAGTTTTTTCCAAGTTAGTAATTAGCCTTCACTTACATCTTTAAGATTTATTACACAAAAATTATTAACTTCTATAAAGTCCCGGACTATATTAAGGGATGTAAAATACGTTGGACAAAAAAATAACTCTCATTTTCTAAATTCCAATTACCATAAGCGTTTTTTAATTATTAATAGAGATCTTAAATGCAATGCAAATAACTTGTAAAACAATGAGACGAGAATTTCCGAATACGCCTGACGTCACTTTTAATCCAATTAAATCGAACATAACAATCGCGCTGTAAAGACCTTCAGATTTCAATTTTAATAACCTAGTTACGTAAACAATCCAAAGAAAAAGAATAATCTAATTAGCATTAGCCGACTGGTACATAAAAATACTCCATATAATTTAATAAAAGGCAGCCGTGAGTCATTCATTCACCATAGATTTCGCTTCTGCATTGCAATGACAAATATTTTTTTATCAATTATTTAAATCTTCACAATGAAGAATCAAATATTTCTATTGAAATGCAAATCGAAGCTGATAAATTAAAGCGCCATTTTAATATCGGTTTTTAATTAAATTATTTATAAAGATTCTACGAAGAATTATGTACTCTGCGTCAGTAGTAACGTGCTCAAGTGCAAGTTTGGTCAGACTCTTCTTTGCACTTGAATATTTAGATTTTCTACTATTAAAAACAAGCGGCAGGAATCCAAGAATGGCTTTATTAAAATCTTCCCCAATTAAAAATCTTTCGTCGCTCAATGCGCAAAAGTTCATTTCTCGGCCCAGCTGCGAAATTTGAAAACACCCACCGAGGAAGCTTTCAGCGGCTATTTCGAAAAAAAAGCCACCGAAACATTACCTCGAAGCAGCAGCATCGGCATCAGCATCGGTAACAAAAGTCAAATAGCCCCGGACTCGTAACCCGAGCCTGATCAGCGTACGCGGGGCGAGTCTCGCTTCAGTAGCAGCACTCGGCTCGCCTCGTAAATTCTCGGGGAACGTGTGAGAGGAGAGCGAGCGAGAGCGGTCCGCCGGGCGAAAGGTCAAATGGAGAGAGAGAGAGAGAGAGCCGGGAAAAGCGAAAAAAGCTCGCCGCTCGGAACCTGCAGAGGCGTCCCGGGAGAGCTCTGTCACGCATCGAGTGGATAATGGGGAGCGCTGATGGGTCCAGCGTCACGCCGCAGCCGTAAAGCCCCTGTGTACGTACGCGCTGACGGGGCAACCCGGGGAGCCGTCAACACCTCTTCTCTTTTTTGCTCTCTCTCTCTCTCTCTCTCTCGATTACGATGCGTCGTTACCGGACGCGTTAAGATCGGACCCGAGGAGGCGAAGCGCGAGGCGCCCCAGAATTCTCATTTCTCAGCGGAGGACGTGTCACCTTTTCGAGGCGAGCTTTTCTCCTTTTACGCCCGGGGAACGACGCCGAGCCGCGGGATTTTGTTTTCCCGATTAGCTGCCTGATTTACGAGTGCTTTCTAATTGGTCTTCTGGTATATTCCCTCTGCTTTTTCTCTGTCGATAGACAGCTCGCGTGCGATCCTTCTTCTTCTTTTCGCAAAATTTCCGAGTTTCTAGTCGTAGACAGCCACGATAAGAAATAATAATTTGCCGGCATTGTTTCGCTAGGACTTTGTCCCGTCCAGCTGCGCAAAGCCTTCCATCCTCGTTCCTCCCAATCTTCGCGCAGGACACCGCAAGCTCTGCAGTCACCGCCGCCGCAATCGCGCATCATCGACGACATCTTCGCCTCTGGCGCAGGGAAGAGATCAGTGACCAACGGAATCAGCGAAGCTTGAGTAGTTACGGCCTCACGTTCCCGGAAGTCGAAGGAGAGAGAGGGACTGACTCTCTCTCTCTCTCTCGCGCGCGCGCACGCGCGCGAACGTCCGGATACGAGGCATCGGACGTGAGAGCCCCACCGAGGCGTTTTCTTCCCTGCAGGTCGCCGTCGCGTTTCGCCAAAAGTTCTCAGGCTCGCGTCCGCATCGGGAAGCCCATCACGTAGACTTTAAGCCCTCCCTTATCTAAGCGTCATCGCGAACCTCATCCTCCTCCTCCTCTGCTTCCTCTCCGCTGATATTCCTCCTTTTCTGCCTGCTCTCTCCCTCGTCTCGCGGCCCTCTTTTTTCTTTTCGCTTTTGTTTCGCCCTGATGCGACGCACGACGCCGCGACTGCGTGATTTACGCGAGCCGCCGACGGAGCCGCGACGGACGCGATGCCGCGGCTTCCCTTTTGCGCAGCCCGTCGGAATTATCCTGCCTCCTCTCGCGACGCGGAGTTTTCATGTAAAGGACGCGCTCCTCGAGCCGGGACGCCCGTTTGACGGATGTCTCCTGCGAGATTTCGTAAATAAGAAAGCGAGCGATGTGAATTATTATTTTACGTCATGTGCCGGGAAAAATTTTCGTTCTTTCATTTTTATTTACGATGGCGGCGGCCGCTTCAACTGGAAGTTGTCGTAAAAAACAGGTCTACGCTTGATGTTTATTTTACTTAAGGAGAAACTCCTGTTACAGTACAGACACATTTTTCACTCGGATATTTTATAATTTATTTTACGTTTTTATTTTGAAAATAACTCCCGCGTTTATATGTGACGATAAGTAGCCGATAGCTTTCAACCTACTTTCCAAAATTTTTCGGTCCATTATAAATAAAAAAGTAAGAAATAAAAAGAGGCAGAACATTTTTCGTGACGATTCTGTTACTAAAAACCTGTCGTCGTACGTCGCGGTCACAGACAGCATCAGCCAAATACTCCTTAAAATCTGGCTTTATAGTGCTTCAAATTTTATTACTCGTTGTGCAACGATAGGCGCGAAGCAAGCCTACAAAACTTGTTGACACGCGACACATCAATTAAAAAAAAAAACCTGCTGTATAAAACGTCCATTCTTGTATTTTTACATATTTTCAAGTTGTACTGCGTAACTGTTGAAGATTAGAGCAACCAGTGTTACAGTAAACACGAAATATTAGAATGAGAATTTTTAAAATTTTTAAATTATTTCTCGAGAATATTCATTTTATTTTTTAATACGTATTATACATACAGTAATTTAACTTAATATTTTACTTGAATAGCCTTTGTAAGGAATTTGACCAAGTAGCAAATTTTCTTTGCTTGAAAAAACATTTTACGTTTGAATGCGAGAACAACCCATTGAAAAGGTTAGGAAGAGTGACCGAGTTTATACTCGGTAAGAAAAAGGTAGGAAGGAGTTCGCCGGCGATGGGAGGAAAGATTCGCGATGACTGCTAGATAAAGAAGAGTTTAAGGCTTCTTACGACCTGTTTTCTATCTCAAGAGTTAATCAAACTTTTATTCGCCGTTTCGCGGAGACGCACCCCGGCGAACTCTTCATTCACCTTCGCCGAGCCTTTCATTAAAAAATTATCAAACGCGCCCCGCTCCGTATTTGCCCGCGTGCGCTTTAGTGCAAATCAACTGTAAGCGCCGGACTATTTACCGAGATTTCTTTCGCTAACGGCCAATGCACGACACCTTAACGGACCGCGGCGACGTAATTTCATTTAATTACACGCTTCGCTGCTCGGGAGTAATTGTATAACACCTCCTGGCCGACGGCTTATGCTTCGCTGACTTGTCTCATAGACCGCAATTTAGTAACGCCGCCGGGTCGCGATCGGCATCGATCTGAGTTAATGAAACGTTACGTGCGGTGTACCATACTTTTCAAATTAAATTAATTGCTTCAATTACCTTTAAACTTTGTTCGGCCGCGTGTTCGGTTTATTAGCTTACACCTATTTTTTTCCTTTTTTTTTATGCGAAAGAAAACTGCGTCGTTAACTGTACGTTATTAACTAAAGAGAGTACATGGCGAATTATAATTTTTTTTTTCCTAACATTCTTAATTGAGCATTTAAATACCGTAAGGTATAATTAAAATAACGAGACTAGCTTTTTGTAAATGTGCAGTAAAATCACTTTTGTTTTCTAACGGAAAGTCGGGTATCAAGTGCAAAATTTTTACCCTATACTCACTTTCTAAAATGACAACTAGTTTTTGCGCTTTCAACGCTTTCCAAATAATTCGAAAGCTTAAAAATCCCAAAGCAGCAGCGAGAACAGAGCAGCGATCAACGGCGAAAAACACAATTCACGCCGGGAAACGCAGGGCACCCTTAATCGCACAATCAAAGCCTACACGCCCGCTATCAATCCCCGGAAATCTCGACAGGAGCAGCGAGCCGCCCCCTCCTTTAAAGCAGCCCTGTCCTCGAGCGCCTCTCAACCCTCTCCTCCCCGCTCCTCTCACGGCTCCTTTCGCCGACTGTCGCCGCGGCGATCCCTTTGCGCGGCGAAATTATAATGCGCGCCGCGGACTCGGCGACTTAATTCAATTAAGCCATTCACTCGGCGCGCCGCGCCACCTGAGGGCACGCTTTCACACCCCCCGGTCAATGCGTGCCGCGGAACGTGAGCTGGAAAAGGACCAGGACGGAGCTCGCGCGCCGGCCAACGTCGGCGGGGCCCCCCTTTTTGCCTGTAAGCGCGCGAGAGAGAGAGAGAGCCGCGCACTTATAGTTCGACGAGCTCCCAGGAGAGTCGTAGTCCCGCTACGGCTACGAGTACAATGCTCCTAATGTTACGGCTCCGGTTTCTCGGGCATAATTCGCCCTTCGCTCCCTGGCCCTATTTCTCTTTTTTCCCCGATAGCGCCAATACGGCGAGCGGCGAGCAAGTGCGCGCACTGGCTCGGGAAACGCCATTTCCGTCGGGCGCGATAGATTCGGAGAGAGACCTGCTGCCAAGCTGGACTGCCGGCTTGGGGGAATGTGCTCTTTTCTTTTTTCAGGAGCTTTTGCAGACGTACTTTTTTGACTGTTGGTGGAATTTGAAAAATTCAATTAAACACTTGTAACTTTAAGAAAGATGAAGCAAATGTTCAAAAAATCTGAAAGTCCTCGAAAAATGTATTTTTTTCTTGTTTCCAGTACATCTTCCGCAAAAACAATTTTTCCAAACACTCCTACCGTCCATTAGAACAATTTCACAAAAGCACAGCCATCTCCGCAGCACACAAAGCCTTACGCAAGAAAGCCTTGAAAAGCGTCTTCGCCTCCGCGCTCGAGAGAAGAAAAATCAAGGGAAACGGGGGCCGCGGCGCCTCGTTAGCCGTTCGCGCGACGGAGTCGGCAGCCGGCGCGGCGTTCGGTTGAAGGAGCGATTTGCTTTGAGGATGGGCGAGTCGGCAGAGAGAGAGAGAGAGAGCTCGATATCGCTCGCGCCCGCTTCCGGGACAACCAGTTCGGGACCTTCAAAGAGCCGTCGGACGTGTTCCGCAAGCGAAATCGGCCCCCCGACGGCGACGGCGGCGGCGCCGAAAATCAGCGGCGACGATCGGGACGCGACGTGCAAGCTCTTAGCCGACGCTCCGCGCGGAGCGAGCTGCTGCACCGCTCGGTAATTAGACCGAGGAGGCCACGGGTATTGATTGAGAAAGACGCTTTCGGGAGGTTTAAGAGGCACGTTTCTGAGGTCTTCTTAGGAATTGTTTTTGGCGCGCTGCTTCTGCGATCCTGGAAGAGTAAACATTTTTGGTTTATGAGCGAACATTTATAGTCATTATATTGTTCCTGTGTGTCATAGAACAGGACAGTTATTTATGTATACACTCGTAAATGAAAATACTTTTAGAATCTTGAATTCCAATGTCAAGTTCTTATTTAATTAATAAAAAAAAACTCCCTTATTTTCGAGAACAGCCTCTAGTGTAAAAAAGAAGAGCCAAAGTAAAGCAATCAATAAACTCCGAATAAATTCGAGCCGAAAGTGTGGCCAAATTCCTAAGTAGCCATATTAACACGCCCCTCGTCATAAATAATTCCCTTTCCGGCCTCTCGCTGCACCGACAAATGAAACTTTCATGTCGGCGCACTTTGCTTAGCCGCGACTCCGCCGGCCGGCCCTCCCCGCGCGCATCCCCGAAGAGCGCTCGCGGAGAGCGAAGAAAGAAAGGAAAAAAAAAAAAAAACGAGATGCGCACGCGATTAAGCGTAACCGCGTTCTCGCTCGTAAGGGCTGCGCGGACGAGGGACGGCGCGGCGAAAGAGAAGGAAAAGGAGAGCGGGGACGGCGGAGGCGTCGAGGCGATAACCTCGTCATGGTCCTCTGCTGAATTATTGATGGCCCCGGATAGCACTCGGCAAGCACCCCAAACGTCTTCGGCCGCCGGCGGGTTGTGTAGGTGTGCGTATAAGCAAGCACCTTTTTTCCCTTTCTTTTTATCTCGTGTCCGACGAGGCGAGTTAAGCGCGACGCCTTTGCGATACGCTTCGCGGAGAGAGAGAGAGAGAGGCGAGTCTGCGAATCGAAGGGCGAGCTAGAAGGGACGGCTGGAGGATAGAGAGCGCTGCTCAATTATTTACGACCGGACATTATTTAATGCACAAATGTTCGTTGGCGCGTTTTAAGAATTAGCCCCGAAGTGTTTCAAACTTTTTGCGTGCTTAGCAAATAATATAGTTGCTTTAATTCTAAATTTTTTGTTTTTTTTTGTTAGGAGCATTGTAAAATAACTGTTTACACCTCAAAAGTCACAATGAGCTGCATAAATTTAACATTTCCCTCGTCCTCAGTGAAATTGACGTTAAAAGGCCAAAGGAAAACTCAGAAAAAGAGGAGGTGCAAAGTCAGAAAAACAGCGCGCACGGGTGCGAAAAAGAAGCGGGAAGGCTCCTCTCCGCCGGTCCCCCCGGGGGAGCGTGTCGGACGCCCAATTTCAAGCAATTTGACCGAAAGTTGGGCTTAATTTTATTTCCGCCCCGCCTGCAGATGGCGAGAGCGCGCGTATATGCGTGCGCGTGCACTTCCTCGCGGATCGTCTTACCTCCTCCTTCCTCGCCCACCTCGGGGGAGAAGGAATTTCCTCCGGCGCGAATTACGACGGGGAAAGATGAAGCGGCGCCTCGGCCGGCCTGGGCTTTTGAAGTGGATGGTAAGCAGAGGTTCGGCGGCTCTTAAAGCGTTCACGTCGGTGGGCATACTGAGTTCTTTTCAATAAATTGTAGAGATTGTTCGGCGGTAAAAAAATAGAAAATCGTTCATATCAAACTTTCTACTTGTTTATACAGTTTGAGGACACTCTATAGTTCCTAAAACTGGCCTCAGTTCTATCCGGAACTTAAATGATCGACAACTGCCCCCCCGCAAACCCTTCTAGCGCGGAAGGCTCATCCTCGAAAAACGTTTACACCCGCTCGAGCGCATATTTCTCGACTCGGGAGAGCCGCCGCGCCGAGCTCGAGCAAGAGAGGCAGTGAATCCTTATCGCCCGCGGTCGACTACGCCGGGCTTTTCGGAGATTTGCGTCCGGCGCTTTCGTCCCCGGGGGGGACGTTTCAATCAGGAGGCGGCCAACTGTATACCGCTTTCTCTCTCTCTCTCTCTCTTTCGGTATATCGTCTTTTCGCTGAATCGCAGAAATTAATCTGCTGAGCCGTGCGGCAGATTGACGCCGAGCTGAGTTGATGTCGGACCGTAGGATTGCCTCGAAGTGAATTCTGAATTATGGATCGTTTTGAATTTTCAAATCTGGTCTTTCAATAGGACTATGGTTAGTGCAACTTTTTATTCGCTTCTCGTAGATATTGGAAAAATATAAGAATTTTCCGAGCTAATAAAATAAATTTTTATTTGTAAAATTAAATCTTTATTTTCTCCATTTCGCTTCTTCTTCGGACGAAGCTTCTCGACGCAGTGCGCGCACTCCCTAGTTTACTCGTGTCGTTAAAGCCCAAACTATATACGCTGTATTTCCAAGTGATGGTAAGAAAATGAAAGAGAGCACGAAACGCTAAGGAAGCGAAAAGTTGCATTGGCGAGATGCCTACATAAAGTAGAGAGGGAAAGTGGCTCTTATTGTCCCTCGGGGAGCGCAGGAGCGTAGATTCGGCAAGGGACACTTTTGCTTCTCGTCTCTCTCTCACTCTCTTTTTCCCCGCTCTCTTTCTCGCTCCTTTTCATTCTTATACACTTTTGCCAACTCGCTCTGTGTATAGTTTTCTCATGACCGACTCTGTTTCAAAGTACGCGAGCGACGTCAAATGCACCATGATGATTTAAGAACTTAAATTCTGAAGTATATATATAGCTTATCTTGCGCTTTGCATAAAAATTTAGTTTACGCCAAAATCAGGCCAACAAAGGCATCTCTTTTCTTTATCCAAGACGAAAATCTGCAAATGCGATCGTCTTTAAATGTTGCTCCCACACTTCGCTATCGTTCATCTTTATTTTCATTACATTACTCGCCGTCTCCTCCGCCGTCTCCTCCGCCGTTCATCCGAGCGTCCGACTTCCCCGGGCGCATAATCCTCCTCTCGCCGGTCTCTTTCTCTCGAGAGAAAGATTCCCAGGGCCCGAAAGAGCCACTTCTTTACGACTTCTGTCCCGCGCGACGGGCCGCGGGGGTAATGGCCGCCAAACTCTCGGGGCTCGCTCGCGGAACGCCGGCACGACGTCGTTTTACAGTCGTTAAGCGTAATGAGCCCCCAATAAAAAGCCATCTTGTTTTTGAACCCTTTCGGAGGGGGGGGGGAGGAGGGGGCAAGCGCCCCGGCATTTAATTGTACTACCTCATTTTTTTCCTCTTTGCCGCGTAGTCGCGCATCGCGAATGAACGAGACGCCTGGGGGACATATCTCGCGGGGAGAGAGAGACCGTTCGGACGTGTTGTACGTCTCGCGCTCCTGGATCTGCTTTTAATAGCCCGATGCCTCTTGCCTTCGGAAATTTTAACCGTTTTACGGGAGCACGAATTTATTTTATTAGTTTTTCTCGGCAAAAGTTGTCGTAGCGAAAATAAGCTGATGCCTCTTGCCTCTTTTCAACTTATTT
>JAWWEM010000054.1:1729647-1746209 GCA_035582935.1 Ormyrus thymus | reverse complement strand
TATTTTATTAGTTTTTCTCGGCAAAAGTTGTCGTAGCGAAAATAAGCTGATGCCTCTTGCCTCTTTTCAACTTATTTCAATAGCTTCTTTTGGGCATTTTTTGTCATTTTTAATTGTTTTTCATTTATTGATTTTTTTTTTATTATTTATATTATAATATTAGAGCATCGCTAAATTTAAATTTAACTTTTAGTGGGCAAAATGAACCCGCGCTATAAATTTAGCACTTCTTATTTAAATCAAAAATTCAAAATTCTGTAGCAGTTTATATGATTAGATTTATAAGAATTTTCAATTACAACTTCCTAATTTTCTTTCATAAGAACCAATCGGCTGGATTATTCCTTAAAAAACTTTCTTCGTATTTGTAACACGACTTATCATATTCCGGCATAGACCGTCAGCATACCGCGAAATAACCAAGCATCCATCCGAAATCCCAAAGTCAAAGCCGAAAAAGCAAGAGCGTCATCCGAAAAAGGCTCATTTGCGCGAGTGACGCTCTCTCTCTCTCTCTCCCCCGCTCACCGGCGCGCCATGTTTTCACCTGAAAATGCAGGCTACTGGCCGGTCTGGCTCGCGTCTGCTGGGGGGCGCTCGCCGGGCGTCCATTGGCCCGGCGGTGCTCGCAAAACCGGAAACGCGCCCGCTGGCCGCAGGAGGCGTGGCCCCCCGTTCGGCTGCATTCGATCGGATGCACTTGCCGCCGGCGGCGGCGGCGGCGGCGACGGCTGTAAACAACGAGCGCAAGAGCTTTAGGCCTCGCGAGCGTGTGCATACCTGCGCATTTGCGCGCCGCCACGCCTACCGGGGCGCCGAGGAAAATCCACCGGCCGATAATGACTTCCGAGCGCCCCGATGACGATTCGCGCTTTGCCATTTCGCTGATTCGATCATCTCGCCGGCGGAGTGGCATTTGCATGTTCCGCCTGCGGTCCTATTGATTTTCGGGCTGAATGCCGCCGATTGCGGGTTTACCGGGGACGCTTTCGGTTTGGCGGATTGTTCGTGCTGCTTTGTTTTTAATGAATTGATGAATAAGTGGAGTGCTTTAATGATGAAAACGGATAAAAGGTGCTCAATGGACTTAGGGAGTCTTAAAATTTGGCAGTAGGCACTGCGTCATAATTTACATCAGTTATATCCACGTAGTAAAGCAATAGCTAGTTTTTTTTAACAAATTTCCTAGAATATTGTAGATTGCAATTTTTAATCTTTTCAAAAAGATCTAATAAACGTACAAAATATACAGTGCCAAGAAAAATTGCTTTTCTTGCTCTAAACCAAATGAAAAAGCTGGCTAATGTTTTACCGGAGTATACGAAAACAAACCCTTCAATCAAGCTCAAAAAATTTGTAATGCACACGAACTAATTATCGAATGCAGCGCAAAGGTCAGCAATGCAATAACTGGCGGTCCCTTCTTCTTTTACAGCATCCTCGAGCTGCGGAAGGAGAAGAGCAGAGACGCGGCGAGGTCGCGCCGCGGCAAGGAAAACTTCGAGTTTTACGAGCTGGCGAAGATGCTGCCCCTCCCGGCGGCCATAACCTCCCAGCTGGACAAGGCCTCGATAATAAGGCTGACGATATCCTACCTCAAATTGCGCGACTTCTCGGGGCACGGGGATCCGCCGTGGAGCCGGGACACGCCGCCGCCCAACAAAGCCATCAAAGGTCAGTTCTTGGGAAATTGGCGGGGATCGCTTGTGCAAGTCGTTTATTCCGCGGTTATTGGAGTTGACCACATTTTCTGGCGAAAAGCTTTGAGAGCCAATTTTCAAAATAAAAATCATTTTTAAGTAAAATGTCGTTTTATGGGCAATCGGTGCAGAAAAAAGTCAATTAACGAGGAAAATTTAATCATTGCCTTATAAAACGGAGACAATGGAGAATGTGTATTTGTCGGTTACTCATCAAGGTTACTCATAAGCAATGAATATTTAGTTAGGCGTAGTTTGATTTACATTGTTAAATTCTTCGAGACAGTCGATAATAAAATTAATCTGAACATTATTTTAATAACGCGAAGGAATCATTTGAATTCGATTTGCATATACATAGAATACTAATGTTCAGTGCAGATGCGTATAAGAAAATAAAATAAGCTTTTAATTGTCACGCTCGAAAGACTGATAGTAACATTGCCAGACCAGCTCGAAGGAACATTTTTCTTCGGGAAGAGATGAAGGTAATGCTAACAGTAAAGCCAAAAAAAGGAAGAAAAAAAAAAGGCTATTGATCGAATTACGGTACCTCGAGTCAATCTAACGTCCCGGAGCTTTGCCCGAAAACCGCACGAACTCATTGCGCGCTTCAACCTCGATCTAACGAAGTTATGCCAGAAGCGTCGGGAACATCATAAAAGGAGGGACTGGGGAAAAAAGCCGTATAAAAAGCGCGCATCGGCGCGAATCGAGGGTAAGGAATGAGTGGCACGCCGAGTCGAAGACTCAACGAAAATAGAGAGCCGGCGAGGAAGCTCCTTGATTGTCTTCCCCGTCAATCAATGCGAAACTACTCGTGGGCCCCGCACGGACACACGCACGGACGTGCGCGCGCGCGCGCGAGAACGCTGTACGTCGGGGAAACTGGATTATCCGCGCCTTGAGTGCCGCCGACTCTCGTAAATGATCGACGGACTTTGGGTGATTTCGACCGGAATGCCAGGAGGTTACTCGGGTTTAACGTGGTTAGAGGAGAAGGTAAACTGTAGATCTTTTGCGAATTATTCCTGGTAAAATTCGATGCTGGCTTTTTAAATACTTATAGTGGCTGCTCGATTAGAATTGATTCTGTTCAATGCTTCTGAATGATTTTAAAAAGCTATTTCAGTTTACTACAAAACTGGCAAATTATAATACTTCAACGACTCTTTGTTTAGAAATGGAATTAAAGAAATGACTAAAATACGACCTCACTAACGTATTACTCTGCGATTAAAAAAATTTCCAAACCCACTCGGAATTCGCCGCGAGGCACGACCGCAAAATTGACCGCGCCGAACAAAGCTGCCTCGAAAGATTCCCAGAAAGTACGCCTCTGAAATCGTCCGTCTCCGTCGGAACGTAAGCGCCAAAAGGGTGACGCAACCGCTCGAGACCAGTAGCGAATTCTGCATGTACATCGAACGAGCGACATGCTAATTTCAAAGCCGCCTAAGCCGCGGCGTATATTCGATTGCTCGCCACGTAAGTCGGTAGCCAAGGTGTATTAGTCGCGAGGTGTGTGCAACGGTATACATATATATATATATATAACATATATATAAACGTGACATTAATCGTTAGACGCGGCCGGCTTTTACTCCCGGGTTTTCGAGTCCGATTGCGAAACCTCGGGGATTTACGTTTATTCGGACTTTTTACACGACTCTGTCGGATCGAAAAGGGTCAAGTGAACGCTCGAGCAAGAGCCGGAGGTCTGGCTTACTAAAATGCGCAATGCTAATTTTGTTTACCGGTGGGCGGTTCGAAGGATGAACAGTTTCAGAAGGCGAAGGAAGTTTTTATTCGTCATATGTTTACTTCCTCGACGCAAAACTATTTTTCAAACTAGTCCATCAGCAGGTGACATTCCCTCATCCTCAGACGACTAGCTGCCCGCGGCAAAAGCGATCGATATGAAAACTTCCGAGAAGCCCATTTAGCTCCGCGTGCGCTTGTCAAAAAGCGCAAAAACCCGCTCTCCGCAGCCCCGTCCGCGTGCTTCTGACGTGTTCATCTCACGAGCGATTGGCCGCGCGCTCCTCGGCTCGACTTCTGCCGATGTCGTGCGGCCCCTGATGGATCAGTCGCGCACATAAGGAAAAGGAACAAAGCATCGGCGCTCGGGAGGCCGAGAAGCGCATCGCGCGCCGATAAGCGGGGGCCGAGCCGCTTAATCGGCCGGGCGTAAATTTTGGGCCGCGCGTATAAACAACGAGAGGAAAAAGAGATCGCCGGCGATACATAGTAATGGAAAATTGTCGCCGATCGTCGCGAGAGATACAGCGACCGGCCGGCCGAGAGAGAGAGAGAGTGAGTGACTTTTGCGCGCGGCTCCTTTTCTCTTTTATTTTCGTGGTTCATTTAACGAAAGCAAGGGCAGCGCCGGACACACAATAGCCCCCGAAGCTCGATCGAGCGGAAGGCCGAAGGTTCTCTCCTGAGCGTGTGTATGGGGTCAAGCGCGAGGCGAAATTTCAGCGAGTCAGGTTACGGTGACGAATGGGATTTTTTCGGGATGCATGCCGGGAAAGGGGTGCCTTTGTCGTTTAGTCATCGAACGCTTGTTAAAAATTTCATTATTTGCTGAATCTAAAATTTTTTACGCAACGACACTGTCTAGAATGGAAAATCCTATTTGTAAATTCGATCGTTATAAAGATATATAACGCTGTACAGTTGTAATAAATTACACAAACGGAACTAAAAGGTTAGAATTGTTTACCAAAAATCTGACGTAATCCCAAAACGAATCTCATCCCCGGAAACGCGGAGCATCCTGTACAGAAAAGCCCTGCGAACCGTTCTAATTCCTCGACCGCAATGAAAACAGTCAACAGCAAAACCGAAAAATCCCGCAATGCGTCTGCAAGCTCGGCGGAATCTCGCGACAATCAAAGAGGTCCTCTCTCTCTCTCTCTCGGGCTGGGTTAATATTTGCCTAGAGGGGCTTGCATACATCCCCGCCTACCCACATGTAAATCTAATCACCGCGACCCCGGCAGTGGCGCGATTCTCTCTCTCTTGTACTGGGCGGCTGTCTGTAACTAAACTAACGGAATTGAGTTAGGCGCTCATGCGCCCGCAACTTCTCGTCAAAGTAAATCCAGTCAACTGCCGCCTCTGTTTCCTCGCTCCTTCTCTCTCTCTCTCTCTCTCTCTCTCTCTCTCTCTCCCTCTCTCTCTCTCTCTCGCGGAGCTAATGAACGAAAACGAGTTAAGGCCTACCAGAGCTTCCCCACCCTCTCCCCCCGCACGCGTGGATTTCGACTTTGTTCCTGAACGAGGGAGAGGGAGTTCCTTTACTTGCTGCTTTTGGACTTGTTCTGTGTTTAGTCCTACTTTTCTGGTTTAACTTTTGAAATTTCGGGCGGAACTTGGCAGAAATTTTCGAGCCAAGTTGCAGGATTCGCTGAAAGTTTCGGCGAGAGTTTACTTCTCGATTCTCGCGAGATAAAAAATATCTTCAAGTTTTTTAATTTTTGCAGAGTTTTAGTTTCTTCGAAAAAAATTTCAGCTTTACTATCTGACTTAAGATCGGACACCAAGAGCACACGAATAAGAGGAATTATTTCTTTCTTTATAATTTTATTACGCTTGTGAAACGTGTGTCAAAAAAATAGAGAAACGCGACTTCAACTTCGCCGCCGATAAAATTAACGTCGCCGTAATTCTTGTATTAAAAAACAGCAGCGTCAAACGCTTATATACATAAGACGTGCGGCGGAAGAGAAAGAGAATCTTTTTCCCCGGTCGACTTCGCTCGGGACTGGCAAGGGAGCAAAGAATGACAAGAGAGAGAGGGGAGTTTAAACCAGTGTTTAACGTAGTTGGCGGCTAGTTAACGACGGGGGAGCCTCGGCGCGGGGAGCGCAGAGAGCAGCGGTGCTCATCCGCTGCCGGCGGAGCCGAAATCCTCGAAAACACTATACTTATCCTCGACGTCGAATTTTCCGCCCGATCGGCGATTCCGGCTATTGCTCGAAAATTGCCCGCGGCTGAGAAATAACCAGCGGCAATTTCGCCGAGGAGGAGCGCCCGAGGCTCGCGGAGGCAGAGAGACGGCGGGGGTTGGAAGCCACTGGCGCCCTCGGCGAGTCCACCGGCCGGGGGTCTAATGAAATACAGGGATTAGCCGAACACACCTGACTAATTAAGTAGAGACTAATTAGATCATCGTCACCAATACTCTAATCAACGCCTCGTTAGCCTCGTCCTGTTTGCTCGATGCAAATAATATGCCAGCCTCTCGGGCTCGCCTTTGTAAAGATCTCTCTCGCCCCGATATTAAATATGATTACGAATTTGAGAGTTTGCGGTATAAGAGCAATCTCATTCTTATTAAATTTGAATGGGATTATGATTGTTCCGCTCGCGGCTTTCAAGTGCGGGTTTAACGAAGAAATCTGATTTGCGAAGTGCTGATTTAAATACATTCGGGTAGCGAGTGGAAAAGACAAGTGTTTAAGAAGAATTAATTTTGTTACAACTGCAGTAGAAATGCTTTTCTTTTTACTTTATTGCTATTTAATTCACATAGCAACTCAATAATACCTCCTCAACAAGGATAACTTTTTATGACAAAATCAACAATAATAATTGCATTGAAAATTTAGATAGCATTGAAGTCATAACGTTTTAAGATCTATTTGTAGCAACAAATTTGAGCAAATTCTCACATTTACGATCGATTAAAAGTTAAGAAGAAAGCGCGCCGCGAAATGATCGGAGGAGACCTCTCGCAGACGATAAAGCGCTCGGGTGATAGGCCATCAATGTAAACCAGTGTAAAGTCACCCGAGTACTTCGCTCCAAGCCTCGCCACTCCAATGCTCGGCCCTCGCGGCGCGGCGGCCCGTCCCGTTTATTATACCACCAACTTCTGTTCGCTCGGGTTCTTAATAGCCGTTGAAATTCAAATGAATCTCGTCAATCTGCGAGATACCGGCTTTGATTTATGAATGCAAATTTCAGGCCCCGGACGCCGAACATACGGACAGTCGATATAATTTTCGACGCTTCATTTGAGCCCTCGGGGCTTCGAAACTATTAATGATGCTTGCGGAATGAGCATTGACTTTTAGTAGTACAATTTTGCATTAGTTTTGCATAAATAAATACACATTCGGTTCGCTTAAACGCATATCTAAAGTACATTTTAGCAACATTGTATAAATCTTGCAAAAATATCAAGTTTTCCGTAAAAGTAAACCTTCATGCTCAAAGATCCAGCGAGTACGGCCAGATCATCTATCATCGCAAATCTTTGGCTCCGGCAATCCCGAAGCTCCGATTCATTAATTAAACCTCCTAAAAAACTCGGCGCGCGAGGTCAATTTTTCATAATACGCATCACATGTCCCGCTATCCACAAAAGTCAGAGATATGTATATCGCTCAGGCTCGAGAGACAGCGTTAAATTTGCGACTCGAAGGTCCGCGCGCGCCCGGCCTTAAGTAGCCCCGGCTCCGTCCGGAGGGGAGGAGAGAACGTATGGCTTTTATGGCGGCGGACGATTAATCTTCATACGGCGGAGCCGTCGTATTAGACTCGGCAGTTGCCGGATCCTCCCCCGGGACGGGCAATAACGTTTCACTCGTGTCCGAGGCGAAAAAAGGAACAAATTTCCAGATCACTCGCCCCCCCCCCTCACCTGTTCCACGCCTCCTGCGAGGCTGTTATTAATAAAAGCAATCAGTTATGTTAACGAGGGAGCTGCCGATAAATCTACGGACTCGTAATTCGATTATCCAGCGCGCAGTAAGAGGAAACGCATATTTCAGGCTTCAATTTGTCCGCGCAGTCGTAATTAACTTTCTGCAATTATGGACTTGATACGGCGTTTACAGGCGAGATAGAAATCTCTTCGGATGTAAACTGAAAGGTAGCTTGCGTCGATAAACATCAAACGCGCGATTATATAAATAAATAGTAGCTTATTTGTTACGAAAAGTAGAAATCTTAAGCTTTAATTTGCGTCAAAACTGATGATTTATTTTTCGTGAATTCTGTATTTCGAATAATTAATGGGCCCACTGATGAAAAGCATCTGATTTTTGATAAAATCTAATTGGGAAATCAAGAAATGAATGATATCTCATTACAACGAATGAAATTATAATCTTCAATTCTAATTTAACATTCTCTAAGAATATTACATCGCGCAGTTTATTTTAGTCTTCTATTATATTAATCTTACATATATTTCAAATTATTAATCACATTCGATCGAGGGAAAAACTTCGATTCTCGCCGTAATATACTCACCATTCGCAGCGACGAAGGCCTTTATTTTCTGCCAAAAGAAAAAAAAATCTCGTCCCCATCGAAATTCTCACTCGGGGGCATGCAACAATAGGCTCGCGAAGTGATTTTTTATTAGGCCTTTTTGGGAATCGTGAAAATCCTCCCGGCGATCTGGCGCATATATATATAAACACCCGGGAGCGAGATGGCGGGACCGGAGAGAGAGAGAGAGAGAGAGAGAGAGAGGGGGAGGGAATATCTCTTTTATTCCGAGAAAATTGCCGGAAGGCCGATCCCCGACGGTAATCGCGAAGAGACGGTTATCGTTCGACTCGTATCTCGCGGCCCACGACAATAAGCCCGGCGTGCGGCTTTCGGGCCTGCGACGACGCCAGAGACAACAAATTCAGCTATTTTTCATTAAATCCGGCTCCCGGCGGAGCAGCGCCCCGTCCGAGGGTGTGATATTACATTATATTCCTCATATGTTCCCTTCGCCGGCCGCCCCCCCTCTCTCTCTCTCTCTCTCTCTCCTTTTTCCCGCGGACTTTAGCCCCAGTGACACGCGGAAATGGGAAAGATTTAAGGAGATCTCCTCGGCTGGCTTCTTCGGGTATCGCGCCGATTCCTCTCTCTCGCCTGGCAATCAAACGTCTGATGTTTAATTTATCAGAGGACGCACAGTTTTGAAATACAAATGACCGATGATTTTTCAGGCAGGTGGTTATCAAATTCAGGGGTGATGTATAGAAGAGTAGTTGCTTTAGTTTCAATAGGTAAAATAAGTGCAGGTATTTACAGTAAAATTAGCAGCTTCCCCCTGCAATTAAAAATCTACAATTTTTATCAAGGCATTGAAATCGATAAAATAGCCAAGCTCCCGTCAAAAATTGAAAAATACGTATTTAATAACGTAAATAACTAAAGAGAAAAAATAAACACGAAGTACATCATAATTAAGCAAAGGTCGCACGTGCCCGTATAAACAATGAATAACACGAAAAGAGCAATATTCAATATTATCACTTTCTCCTCGCCGCGGAGGAGCATAAAATGTATTAAGCACACAGTGCGTACATTTGCCCGACGGTCCGCGCGCGCGCGCGCTCCGGGAACCTGTAATATCGACAAATATGACGGGTAGCGACATAAGCGTCGGCGCGAGAGCCATATGTTTGCCGACGTCGAGGAGGAATCCCATTTTCGCCCGCGGTAGCATAAAGGCGCCGCACGCCGCGCGTTAATGTCTTCATTCTTATGCGAGCCCGGGCGGTTAATGACGACGTGACACACGTTTATTATTATTGCACCCCATGAGCGGCCGCGCGGCGTTTAGTCGAAAGAAGAGTCCTGGTGTTCCCCCGCGCCCGGCTTTGGGGAAAGTCCCGCACGGTCCGCCGAGGGAAAGTCATAATGTCGTAAATTGACACTGAGATGATGAAGCAGGAGAGAGACGTACGACTTCCCGGCCTTCTCTGGACTTATTAATAAAGTTCCGCAGGCATTTTTCATAAACTGGCTTGATTTCCAGCGATGTGCTTCCGAATTATTTCTGTATCATTGCTGAAAATTGTTAGTGTTTCAAGTGTGTGCTTCTCGCCCTACAACTTATAATTTCCAACGGACAAAATAGATTCTTAACCGTTTTCCGGTTGATAATCCAGCGCAACAAAATGCAAGCTCCATCCATTCGCAACTCTGGCAGAAAAAGCAAAACTTCCTGGTTCTTATATTGATTTTCACAGCCGATAAGTCGTCGGCAGGTCTCAGATGGTCGCGGCTGCAGCGACGAGGCCAGAGGCGGCGAGCGCGGCAGCAGTTAGCCGCTATTTTTCTATCTTCTCAAAATAAATATCGCTGAGTTATGGGGGCGGAGGAAGGAGGGGGGTGGGGGGCGAGAGCACATAAAACACGCTTTATGTATTTATCAAAATATTGTGATAACTTTTCCGCAAAGACAGAGCAGCAGCAGCAGCAGCGGCGTCGGCGGCCGCGCAAGCTGGAGGTGACTACCGCTCGCCGCCAAGATTTATAGTCGGAGGCGAGGAAAAGTGCGCGCGGGGAGTCTAAAAATATGAGGGAGGGACGGAGAGAAAGAGAGAGAGAGAGGGAAGTCGCTTGACCGACGGCAGCACAATAGAGCGGCTGCCGATGGCCTCCGGCGAGTCGGCCTTTTTCTACTTCTGCTTCGTTCTCTCCTCGGGATTCCAGCCGCTGTAATATTAGTCTTTTGCCACTTGATCCCCTTTGCCCTCTCGATTGCTTTCTTTCGAACTTTCTGGTAATTTGTCGACATTATGAGGAAGCTCAGACTGCTGCGAAAACTTGGAGACTCTTCGTACCCCCGTCATTTATTTATTACCTTATCTATACGAAAAATCAATATCTCTAATGTATAATGCACAACGAATAGCATTAGCGCAATGCAATTTCTCCGCGCCGCGCCGCTCCGGCGCAAGGAAAACAATGATCGCCGGCCTGTAATCCCGTTACCGCCACCGGAATATGCTAAAAACGAGGCTTATTGTGTTTTCCCGAGCAGCCCCGGCCTGGGCACACTCGCCGAAACATTCAATAAAGCGAAGGCTCGCCTCCACCTTGGGCGCGCAGTCGATTCGAATCCGATACGAATCAACCGGTTAAAAGGGAGAAATGAATTTCACGGCCCTCGATACCCTCTCCCCCTCACCTACAACCCGTTCGACCCTTTTTCCGGGGGAGCGCAGGGCTGCTTCCCCCGACCCCTCCGCCTCTTCGGCAAACAAGCCACGCGCCCTCTCTCAATCTCCTTCCCGGCCAGCAATAATAATCCCGCGCCCTTCGCCCGGCCTCGCGGATCCCCTTAATGAAAGACTTAGGAAAGACTCGATGAAACTCGGCCGCGGGGCTTAGCGCCGAGCCCCCGAGGCCGCTTGACCCCACGAGCAGCTCGCACCTACTGCTTCTTTCCTCGACGGTCAACGAGCCGCCGTCGTATGCGCGAGCTAATCCGCACAGCGCTCTGGGCGTCCGCCCGTAATCCCATCGGGCTCCGTGTACTTGACGAGCCTTTGTCCAGCGCGAGTTCGTTAGTATTGGGATTTTCCTGCTTTTCCGCTCCCGAGCAGCCGATGCGGGTCTGTTTGTGCTTTTCTTTTCCGGGCAAGCTCGTTTCTCGTTTACTTATTCGCAAAATGATTCAACTTTCTATGTATTAGTTTGAGCTCGACACAGGCATAACAATCTTAGAAGCTGTTTCGTTTTAAACAAATGTAGGGATGTAGCGATGAGTGTCGATTAAAATTTATGTTTCCCATCCTTGCAGGTGCCAATCGAGTCAGGTCACCGGCATCGCTAGCGATGGACATGTTCGAGCAGCAGCACGGCACCCACATCCTACAGGTAAGAGGCGGCCTAATTTCGTTATTCAAATATGACTTAAATATTCATTACTGCTCCAAAGCTGAAAGCAAAATTTTCCCTCCCACATGTTTTCATACGTTAACCTTTCGAGCGAGCGCTCGTTCTCGCCAAGTTTTCAGCGAGAGCGAGACGAGCATGGGCCGCGTGTAATGTGCCTTTCTGTGTGTTTCAGTCGCTGGACGGTTTCGCAATGGCTGTCGCGGCCGACGGACGGTTCCTGTACATTTCCGAGACTGTCTCCATTTACCTCGGTCTCTCCCAGGTGAGCTTCTTACAATTACAATTCGCACTTGCTCCTGTAACGGGGAATGCTCTGGATGTACAGCTAAAAGGAAAAGAGCGATCGCCGTTATTTCGTAGAAAATAAAAGGATCGCTTTTGCGGAGAGTTTAATAGAAAGCCCGATCGACGGCTGACCTCCCGCGCTTGGATTTCTTTTTCCTATGCGAAAGAGAATTTTGTTTACCCGCTCGGCGAGGCCGCGTGTGGGATCCACGCGGCACAAAGCCCGCCCGAAAACACGGCGGACGAGCGAGGAATGAAAAAAAGCGCGGAAGAAGAGGAAGAGGGCGCGCTGCACGAGAGAGAGAGAGAGCGAGCGCAGAGCCTCGCCAGTAGAAAAAGCAGAGGAGCAAGGCGAGCTCCGGCGGAGCCGCGGCGCTGGCGGAAGACGGAGCGAGCGGAGGCGGAGGTCGAAATGAAGCAGAGGCACACGTAAGACTATACGTGCATGTCGAGGGGTGGCTCGTATATATATATATATATATATATATATATAAGTGCGCCCGACGGCGACGGAGAGAAATAGAAACTCTATCTCGTTCCCTGCAGCTCCGGGGAAGGTGATGAGAAGAGCCAGCAAGAGAGAGGAGAGAGGGAGACGGCGAGAGGTCAAGGGAGGAAGAGGGAAGGAAGGTTGCGCGCGACCGGCGGCCATACTGGCTGTGCAGCGGCTTTGGAAGGGCGGAAGGAGAGAGAGGGAGAGAGAGAGAGCGGGGGTGGGCGCGCCTGGCCTCGCGATGCCGCTCACGTAGTCTCTGCACGGCGGCGTGTTCGCCATTCCTAATGCCGCCGAGCCGAGCCCCGACGAAGGTGGACCCCGGGATATATACGGACGGAGAAAGAGCGAGAGCGCCAGAGACAGATATAGAAAACGAGAGAGAGAGAGAGAGCGAGAGAGGGAGAGGGGGTGGGGGAGGAACTGGTACCGCCGGTACCCGGGAGGAAGAGAGAGAGAGAGAGAGAGAGCGAGAGTCGTCGGGCAATCAATAGGGTGTTTCGGGGATTCTGGAAACTGCCGCCGCGCCGTCCTGGCACAAACATGGCCGCACCCGCGCGATCCGCCACCCCGACGCGGCCTCGTTATCGTTACCGCTCCGGAATTTCATTTTCGGAAAGCAGGACTTTGAGTTTTTAGCCCGGGAGCTGCCTGATTCCTCGGGCTTTAATTGGCTAATTGGCAGGGGAGTCGGAGGCGAGGATGGCTTTCGAACGGGAGTCGTTGTCGCCGCGGAGGAGGGCATTGATATTTTATCGAGAGGAATAGTGCGCGATTGATATTTCGGCTGGAGTTGGTACCGGGGAGCAATGAAGTACGAATTACCCTTTGGTTAATTTAACACGTGGACAATTATTGAGCTGCTTTTATATTTATAATTTTAAAAAATGTTCATTCTACTCTGTAATTCATTTATAAGTCAGCAGCACTAAGAAACTTCAAAGAAATTGATCTCGAGCTTGTCAATGGACGATATTAAAGGTTCCGCCGCAGCTTTTTATTTCAATTCTCGCCGAAGAAGCAAGAAAAAGCAGGTGAAGCGGGGAGGTAATCAAGTTAGCGAGTAAAGAGTTGGCGCAAACTAACGAAGGCTCCTTCCTTCCGAAGCATAAACCTCGCCTAACCCGAGAGCAGTCGAGTGAAAGGAACGTAACACCGCGTCTGTAATTGAATTTGAAGAATTCGAACAGAACACTGACCTTTCCGCCACGAAAACGAACTTTGATGGACAAAAAAAATTCGTATTCAATAAGCAACAAAAGACACGTTCTCGGCGTATCTCAGACATGTTCGAATAGCCAATCGTTCGAGTAGGTCAAGTTCGAGCAACAATTGATTCTTCCATTAAACGCGCTGCTCTCCTTCTCGGTTTAGTCTGATTTCTTCGCTCGGTTATTTTTCCTCGCGCTATTTGCCGATCGATTTCCTTTGGACATTTTGTCACCCGCGCGCCCATAAATTAAGCTAGACGTATGCGGCCGCGCATACTTTTTCGAACTTCACTTTTGACTAACGGTCTTATTGATTTATATGCGTACACCAGACTGCATAGCAAGTACAAAACTTCGTACATTCATCCTTCAAGACTTAACCTACATTTCCACTTCAAATGTGTGACAATTTAAAGGCTGCGACGAGCGAGACAAAGAAAAACACAAATCTCTCTATATCGCAAGAAATAAAGCGCCGCTCGGATGTCCCCGCGTCGGCGGGGAACTCGGAACTTACGGCGGGGCGGCTCATCTTTCTCTTAAGTAAGACTGCGGCGGAAGAGCTTTCACCGGTGTATAAAAAGTAGCCATTTCGCCGGCGGAGTGCCTCATAAGCGCCTAAATAGCCGCGCCCCGAAGGAGGGGCCCTCGGCCGCGCTGTAAAAAGCGCTTTAAGCGCTCCGCAGCTTTCGCGCAGCCGACGGTAAAAGCGCTTCGCTGCTTTCTTTTACATATTAAAAATGAGTGCGCCGCTCGCGCTTAAAAATTTTACTGCTTTCTAAGTTGCGCTTAAATTTAAGGTGCATTTCGGGGAGTAGCGCGCGTTTTTCAACGAGAAAAACACCCTTAAAGACTTCAAATGCTTTTAAACTAAGTGTTTCCGTATAAATAGCGTAAGTGGAGTAAATTTTTTCTAACGGGTTTACGCACACATGAATCCAGTGTGGGCACTCGTGAAAATATATTATAAAAATGTTGAATCGTGCATTCCCTAAAACAGAACCTTTCTTGGCACCTGCTTCCAACTGTACCGTTTATTATAATCACAAAGTCCAATACAATTTCTACCAAATGCTGTAAAAGTCCGCATCCCGCGATGAAAACAAATCGACATCAGTCCGAGAAACCGCAAGCTCTTCGAAAGCGACGACGGTCACGTACCAAAATTCCAGTAGCCCGGCGACCGCGAGGCGGCGTCGAAAAACTGACATCACGCGCGAAGCTTCTTCGTAAAAAAAGAAAGGAAAAAAAAGAAGCAGGCAGCATTGAGTCACGGCTAGGCGACGGCGTCCGACGGCACATTAAAGTGAGCGGAGTCGCGCGCTGTCGATATCTGGCATTCCGGACTCGCGCCGAGTTGAGTAACACTCGCGGACGAATTTCGCGCCGACCCGGCCCCGATTCGTGGCTCTCGCTGCTCGTGGTATAAATTAATCCGACGCGCGGCGGGGAGGGGGGATCGGTTCAATGAGATGTGGCGGGAGGTTGCGCGCTCAATTTTATCGTTTCCCCAGCTTGGAGGATCTTCGATTGCTGCGTAGATTCTTGCGCGAATGCATTTTGATGGAGAGTTTCTGGTCTGGATGTTGGAATAAATTTCAAGTGCTGTAAAAAAGTGTGTCAGGAACAAAATGAAAGCTGCTCGTGGGCGCACAGAGCGTTGCGTAAAAACTTTATTACAATCGCAATCGTAACTAGTAATATGCAAATGTATTCTTGGAAATCATTCCTAGGCATTAAGCGAATATACTGGTGAGAGACATTAACAAACGTACCAAATTTTTATCAAGCGTGACGTTCAACGTAAAAGTCATTTGCAACTCAACCAATATCAGAGGGAGTTAGCGATCCAAAATACATCATTCATAATCTATTTTTCGAACTTTCATAATCTACGTAATAAGTCGGGCTTACCCCGCTCGATGCTTCCTCGATAAGCCCAAATTCCCAGCCGAGCTCATCTCGCATATAGATCGAAAGACTCCTCGATCCGGCGAAAAGCGTAATCGAAAAAAGTCAGACTACACGTGAAATATATATCCCGGGTTTTTCGTCGACACTGCCAGTGCAGCGGGAGGCGATCGACGTGGACGCTGGATACCGTACACATGCACATATATATATATGTATAGACTCGAATGCGCCTGGCGGATTTTTATTAACTCGGCTCGTATGCTCGGCGCGTATGTCCGCTTCGAGGAATCGATCCTATACGTATACGAGGTCACGAAATTCATAGACGGATCGAGCGAGCCACTCGGTATGGAGGAGGACGCGCGCTCCGGGAGAGGCAAAATGACGACGGCGAGCGGGGCGCAACGGATAATCGACCGGAGCGGAGGGAGAAAAATTTCTCGACTCCCAATCCTCTTCCCGGGTGTATATACCTCGATCTGATCTATGTACTTACTCATGCATAAGCCGATGCGAATCGCCGTCGAGCTGTCTGCCTTTTTCTGGATCGAAAATGTTGACCGGTAATTTATTTGGTACCGATAGTTTCGCATGTATCAGAAGAATGCGGATCAAGAAATACCAGCGCAATAATTTAGTAAATGAAATTTGTATAAATATATATGTCGATAGGTTCGAAGACTCAAATTTTTTCCAAGCAATTCTTTTACTTTGAAAACGCCACCACCCGAATTTAACCCTCGACTCGTTCTGCTTGCAGGTGGAGATGACCGGCTCGAGCATCTTCGACTACGTGCACCAGCACGACCACGCGGAGGTCGCGGAGCAGCTGGGCCTGGGCCTGACCAGCTCGTCCTCGTCCTCGGGGCCGCACTCGTCGAGCTCGGGCCTGGCCTCGCCGAGCAGCGGCGCCTCGGAGGAACACGGTTCGTCCTCAACTGCAAATCCTGACGGTAGTTTGATGAATTGATTTCCAGTAAGAGGGCCCGAGCCGAAAGCGGCTCGGGCCGGTAATGAGAGCCCGCTTCCTTTATCGGGGAAGAGCTCGTCGATTTATTGCTGGAAACATCGGTTGCGCCGGTCTCGCGAAAAGCGCTCTTTAATTGTCAGAGCTTCGGTTTCAGTCGAGAGTGCTTTTCGCGAGATTCGCAGCCCCTTTTTCTTTGTGTAAATCAGTGTTTTAGTTGATTCGCGAGGTATTTTGATCTGTTAATCCCAAGCACCGTTCGACCCGTTAAAAATCTGCGCAGCCCCGCCGCTCGCCAAGCCCTCACCCAGCCCGCAATCTCGAGCAAAGGAGCAGCGGGA
>JAWWEM010000054.1:1705994-1718671 GCA_035582935.1 Ormyrus thymus | reverse complement strand
CGGCTCCGGCCATACCGCCAGAAATTGCACAGACGTACATGACAGAAGAGATTGCTGCTATAAATGCGGTAACGCGAGACATGTAGCGAAAAACTGTACAAATAAACCAAATTTTATTCTCTGTCGTGGGAAAGACGAAATCGGAAAGTGACCATGGGTAGTTACACTTGCCCAGCCTACCAAGCAGTAGGAAGAGTAGCGGAAAAGACAAAATGGAAATAGTGCAGCTTAGTTTAAACCGCTGCGAGACAGCTCAGGACCTTCTTCTTTGTCAGCATACTCGGGAGCATAAGGTGTGCGAGCTATCCTGTGTGAGCAATACAAAATCCTGGATGAACCAGGGTGGGAATCTGATGGATCAGGCAAAGCCGCAATCTGGGCCTGCGGGAACTTTACAGTTCAAGAAAAAGTGATTCCTAAGAAGGAAGGGTTTGTACGCTTGAAAATAAAAGGTATATACAGACTAAAGTTAAATAAAATACTTCTACTCAAGCCTCGTCCATTTATTGATATTTTGGGTATAAAAAAGAAATTTTATATACGAATGGCACGAAATGTATTCACGGAATGCATTGCTTTTATTTTTCAGGAACCCCCTATTGAGTTTTCCAATTAAAAGCAATTGTTAATTTTACATCTGCATATTTTGAAACGTGTGGAATACATCTAGCCTAAATTATCACCACAGCGAATATCATTAATTGTCCCAGCTAATCATTGCACCGTAAACACAACAGCGATCCATCAAACGCTCGGCGCGCTCGAATAATCGACAAGGTCACCCGGCGAACAATCAAGCCCCGCCGATCGCAAGGACTCATCGTTGACAAAATCGAAGAATGAAAGAAATTGCGAAAGCTCGCAGCGGCTCTCCTCGTAACGCCGCTCATACGTGCCCGCTCACACGCGGACGCGCGCCCGAGCGCCGCGGCACACACGCGAGAAACAAGTGCGTAATCGAGCCGCGAGTGGCCAGGGATACTTTCACTGGGCGTATGCCGGCCGCTGAGAAACTGGGCCACATTGTCGTAATGGTTCGATCCTCGCGGACTTGCGGCTCGCTGGGAATTGCTCTCGTTACGTCATTATATAATAATCTGACTCGGACATCGCCGCGTAAGAGAGGCCTTTGCGGCCGGATGGAAGGACTGACACGCGTTAAAGGCGATCGAGGACCAATGGGTTCGGGCAGGACATCTTTCCCCTCGTTTCTTGCTGATGCAAACGAGGTTAGCATTTTTTTGTTTTTTTTTTTTTCGCGGAGTTAAGAAGGTCTAATATCGCGTCGCTCTGTATGATCAAGATGAATAAATTTCGGTCAGTTGTGCAATGTCGGCTAGATGGTGCTAAATGTAATGTGAGATTTTTTGATACAAGCTACTTTTTCGAGCACTTCTCGATCATTTTCTTTAATTCGCGACGAACACACGGTAAAGAGTATAATTTATTTTTACTCCCAGAATTTGTAATGAACTTGAAATCACTATGTTTTATCTTTAATCTTATTATTTTGGAAACATTAACTGCAATAATAAGCTATACGTACGTGTATTTTGTAATTCCAAAAGATACCTCGCACATTCTGACGCACGTAACGCTTAAACCTCCGAAAAACATATTAAAAAGAACAAAAATTCCAGGTACGATCGCGGCTCCGTCATTTTTCAAAATCTGCAGAATCGATCCATTGTCGAGTCGAGCTTTCTTTTCGCCTTGTCGCGGAATTTGTTCCTTCTGATTGAATTACGTGCCTCGAGAGTGCAGCTACTATACAGCTTCGTATACCAAATTCAGATTTCTTCCACGACTGAGCATAATTCAGATTGTGCAAGCGATATATCAAGTTGGACTTCGCCGCGGGCATAAAGGCGAGGTCCCGAAAATGTGTAAGATTCCGTCCGCGGCCGATCGTAGGAACGAATCTAAATTCCTGTTTCGACCGACTTCTTTTGTGCGATTAAAAAGCAGAGCGCCCGAGTCGAGCAGCCGCGTATCTTTCACTTCGTTTTCATTGTGTAAACGCGAGCTTTTTTTAATCGGTTTTTTACAGGACGAGCATTGAAAAGTCAATGAAATTCTTTGTTAACGATCTAAAGCGAAATCTCAACGAGAGATGAATTGAAATACTTTACAAATATAATAACAAGTCCTTGAGCTCGTTTGGTCGAATTGAATTTAATAATAACTAAGTTAAACGCGTGATTTATCGTGTAATTAGCACGAAAGCCTTTCGATTTCTCGGCCTCACCATGAACTATAAAATTTCATTGTCACTCATGTCCGCGAGAGTCAAGTTTAAGGCACTTAATGATGGTTATTAGATAGAGCAGACCAGACGCATTGGAGCGTGTAAAAGCAAAGCTGGTTTGAATGTATATAGGATAAGAAAAGTGAATTTCGAGCCAACTAAGAATGAGATATAGTTGTGGTTATGGTCTGCCTCGCTTAAACGCTCGGCGTGGAAAGGTTTTCGTTCATAAATTATTGAAACTTTGTTTGCGTTAGATTTGTTGAGATGCGTGCGGACTTTCTGCTGCTAGGTTTTATTTTAATTTACTGGGGATGCGATTTGAATTGCAAAATTCGCATTCTTCGAGTATTGTAAATGAAAAGCCAAAGTTTATTTCATTCTCGTTGTGTGATTTATTCACTTGTTGGCACTTTTGACGTGGCGTTTGTTTATAATGTATATAGGTTTACTATTTTCAAAATTGTACGATTCAGCCGCAAAGAAACTTCTTGATCATATCTCATACTTTCTAAAAATTTAATATATATCTTACTGACTTTAATCTTTGTTGGACTAAATTTTATTCTTTTAATAACTTTCTTTTTTAATAAAAACTAAGTTTCTTACAATCTAATAAAGAAAATAAAAAATATATAAAAAAAAAATGATGCAACTCAAAACGAAAAATTCAGAAGTTTCAAAAGACGTCCAAAAAATTTGTAACAACTTGTATTACATTTGTAACAACTCAATTACATTTGAGTCAATAGTTTATTTATATTATTTAAATAATATTTTACAAACGCAAAAGTCAAGCGTTCATCCAAAATCTCCTTTGTTAGAAGATAAAGTGCGAGCAGGAGGGGCAACGTAAAATAAGAGAGGAGAACTGCCGGGTTCTGGTAAAAGGAGTAATATCTCATTACCAGATCAGTATCAAGGATGACCGGTATTTACGCCTATTTTTTAAGTCACGTCTATACAGCTCTCTTTCTCTTTCTCGGAATTTACTGCCCCTATATTTCCTTTCTTTCGATATAAACGTCAAATTAACGTACTGTGCGTAAAAAGTAGGCCGATCTCGCATTTGCCCAATAATGCCATACTGTGATAAGTGAAGTAGTCTATGTATCTTGAAAATTTTTCTTACTAATATTCCCCCAGCGGGAAATAATGTCCCGCCGTCGAATAAAAATGCGTATTTTATAAGACGGAGTCAAAGAAAAATTTAGAATTCTAATCTCTTGGGTGCGATTAGAGAAAGTTAGCTTATTGCTTATTCAGTGGCAGGCAGTAGAGGCATTGTTGCAATGTATTTTCTTCAATAAAGAGCCTCTATTGCTTTAAGGACTTTTATTGTATTCTTAAGTAATTGTGCAATAGCCGGCAACCTTTAAAACACTTATTCGCATAAGTAAGTTATTTCGTAGAAAACGCATTATGTAAAACTTCTTTGGGCTCGAGAGATCGATCAGAAAAACAATATTTCTTTGCTTTTATTAAAATGAAGTATTATCATACACGTCAAAGCAGTTTCCTGCTGTCATGCGTATTTGTATATTAAAAGCATCAGACGTTGCGCAATGCAAAGTGACCCTTTATAGCACAAAGTATTTTAGATTATAATCAGTAAGTCCGAATCGAACGTAAATGAAAATATCTCATCTAATTTTAATTTCTAATAAATTTCGTACGTACATATGTATATATAAATTAAAATAATATTTTGTGCAAATTCAATGAGGAATGATTTAATACGCTTATTAAATTATTCATAATAAACCAGGAAGTAATAATTAAAACATCTAGTTATTTAAGTATGGAACTTTTTAAAAAAAGCTTTATTCGTCATATCTACAGCCTCGTTTTACTGACTAACCTACTACAAAAAAAGTACAATAATCTGCATATCGCAGACATCACCGAAGCCCACAGAAAGCGGTGAAAAAAAATATACACAATCAGTCGTCGCGGAAAGCATGAGCGGTCCCCTATTTACACAGCAGCTTCGTCGCCGAAGAAATTCCGCGCAATTCAGTAGTACTCCGGTCCAGCCAAGTGGTGCGACTTGACGAGGGTGTGATGGGCGACCGGGGCGGCGTGAACGGCGTGCTGGGCGACGGGGGCGGCGTGGACGGCGTGCTGGGCGGGCTCCTTGTGGACGACGGCGTTGAAGCCGTTGTGGTCGTCGGCGGTGTACTCGACGACGCGGCGGGTGCCGTCGGCCTCGACGAGGGAGTAGCTGCCCTGGACCTGGTCACCGTTGCGGGTCTCGTGCTGGCTCTTGGCGTCGCCGGTGATGCCGTCGTGCACGTCGTAGGAGTAGCTGTACTGGGGGTTCGGGTCGTATTCCTGGTCGACGGTCTTGGCGACTACCGGGCCGGCGGCGTAGGCCAGTGGGGCCTGGTGAACGGCGTGGTGGCCGCTGGCGTAGGCGACCGGGACCTGGTGGACGGCGTGGGGTCCAGCCGAGTAGGCTAGAGGAGCCTCGTGGATGGCGTGGTGTCCGGCGGAGTAGGCCACCGGGGCGGCGGGCAGGACTCCGGCGCTGGCGCAGGCCGCGAAGGCGGCGAGGACGACGAGCTGTGGAATACAGCGGGATTTTAGAAACTTTGAGTTCTTTTGAGCGTTCTGTTACAGTAGAGTGCGTGAAAAAGTTTGAGTTTAAGGTATATAAAAAGTAAAAGAATTTCTGCTTGTTGCAATGCTGGTTTGTTACTTACCTTAAAGGCCATTTTGGTACTAGTTGAGCGAAGTTGTCTTGACTTGCGAGGCGATCGAATGATGCTAATCGTCGGGAGGACCAGGTCTTATATAGTCGAATTTAGACCCTCGAAAAGTGGGCCCGTTTCAAATATTGCACTGTCAAGCCATTCTCCAATTATCCCGCGGGCGAAACGTAATCGACTCTGAACGCACTCCTTCACGTTCGGGATGGCGATATTAATAACCGACTCATACTTGTAGTAATTGCATAATACGTTACGTTTGTATGTTGTATTAGCACAGCTTCTGATTGAAAGGAAAAATTCGAGAGGGGACATCGATAGGTAGAAGATGTTTAACCGCCATAGTAAGAAAGTCAAAAAGAACTGATTTATCTAATACAAATCTAGATTTCTAATAAGAGACAGACTTGACAGATTGGAAAATTAAACGTAAGTTGAATTACCGTACACTGAGAAAACTAATTTATGAAAATTTACTCTAAATTCTTGGAGTTGAGAGGCAGATTTGCAATATGAAAAAAGTGCCATAAATTTCGGAAAAATTACAATTTTTATTGTAAAAATTACCATCATTGTGGCATGAAGTAATTGATTACACTGATTTATTTTATAAACTAAATTCAAAGTAAGTAAAAGACATTAATATCAATAATTTAAAATTAATAATAAAGAAATGCCTCAATAAAGTTTTTATTAATTTCACGAATTACATGGAGACTGTTTTGTATGGCTCCTGATTAGAATTAAATAAAAACGATTATAAATGTACTATGTTTCATGTTACTTAAATTTTTAAATTTGACTTTATTAGTATAAATATAGCACGTGTAATCTCCCCTGGTAGAAATTGAAAACATTTTCAAAGCATTTTTTAGCCAGTTTTTCATAAATGGCCAAAAAATACTCCATAATTGGCCAATAAATGCTAAAATTTAATCTCGAAGAATTAAAAATGGTTTGATTTCTACTAGGGTCCCTAGTTATTTGAAATTGTAATATCTTTTTGAAGTTACAAAGGTGTACTAATATTTATAGAATTCAATTTTCAGATTTTTCAATAAAACTTCAATTGATAAAAACAATAGAAACATAAATATTAAACTGTATGGTCGAACTGTCCAAAAAAATATTTAATGTTTTTTATTATACCTTCATAAATCCTAATTTATTATTATATTGAAAAGTTATCACCATTAATAAAAAATAGTGCAACTCATCCTTTTTGTTTTTACTTCTTTCCAAATTTATATAAAATTTTGATTTGATTAGTAATTTCACTTGCGATAATATGCAACAAAAAAGCTATATTAAATCATAAAGTTTTAATTAACAACGTAGTACAAAAACTTATATATTTTTTATTTCTCTACCAATTTATTTTTTTTATAAATGACTACAAGATTACTACAGATAACTTACGTTAAATTACAAAGATCGAATGGATCTTTAATTAACTGATGTTTGTTTTATTTCTGGTGAAATGGAAGAGTTGAAAGGATTTGTGCAGAATATTAATATAGATTTTCATCGCTCATAATAATTTTATTTAATATATGTACAAACTTATTTTCTTACTATATTTTACAAGTTTCAAAAGAGCATAATAAAATCCCAATCAAACCCGCTGTTTCGAGGTTCGATTATCTAATCAGCCAGCCATCGGAACTTCTTCCAGCAGCCTTCACACAATAATTCATAAACGTATCACATCTCCACTCTCGAAAGCAACAAATCAGTAAAGATCGTGCGCGCCCAGATGACGAGACTCGCCGAAACCGTACGAAATCGGAGCGGCGGCGTACGTCTTAACAATCGGAGCAGCAGCTACAGTCTTGACGACGGGGGCGGCAACGGCGACGTGGTGCTGAGCCGGCTCCCGGTGAACGACGGCGTTGAAGCCGTTGTGGTCGTCGGCGGTGTACTCGACCACGCGACGAGTGCCGTCGGGCTCGACGAGGGAGTAGCTGCCCCGGACGACGTCGCCGTCGCGGACCTCCTGCTGGCTCTTGGCGTCGCCGGTGATGCCGTCATGCACGTCGTAGGAGTAGCTGTACTGGGGGTGAGGGTCGTACTGGTCATCGACGGTCTTGGCAACGACGGCCTTGGCGACTGGTGCGGCGTAGGCCAGAGGAGCGGCCACCGCTGCCGAGTATTCCAGAGGAGCCTCCTGGATGGCGTGGCCGCTGGAGTAGGCCACCGGACCGCCGGGAACGATGCCCGCGTTCGCGCAGGCCAGGAAAGCTGCTAGAGCGACGAACTGCAATCGATAAACGCAAATTTTATTAGCTTATTCCCGGAGTTTTCGTTTGATTAATTACTCAGCTCGCTGCGAAATAGCTCTGCTCAAAATGAAAAAGGAAAAGCGCTCGAGGCGAACTCGAGCGCGCCTCTAACCATCCCCGAATCTTACCTTAAAAGCCATCGTGAGATCGCGTGAGTCCCGAAAAGCGAGTGATGCCGAAACCCGGCAGGACCTGGGCTTATATACTCTTACGTTAGCCAGGGACGCTGCCCCTGCGGCTGCCCTCTCTTCCCGCAGGAAAGGGCCCCTGGACGGCCGCGAAATCCGACGGGCCCGTAGCCCTCCTCGCGCGCGCCACCTGATCCACTTTTACAAGGCGGCGGCGGCTGATGGCCACAATGCAGCCCGATAAACTCCACGGGAGCGCGAAGCTTGCGTCAGCTTTCTCTTGCGCTTTTCAAGAGCGCGCAATTATCGCGCGGGAACCATCTGTTTTCTTTATTTCTCGCTTTGGGCCGAGGGCACTGACGGGCTGCTCCTTTTTTGGGCGTTGGCACTCGTTACGGCTGTGACGGCTGGTCCGAGTGGCTTTCGGACGGGGAAAGGTAATAATTGTCGTTACATTTGTCGTTCGCAATTAGCAGGCGACATTGTTTAATCGTTGAAATGTCTCGCTCGCACGCGATGCAGTGGCGTTCGTGTTTTTTTTAGGTGCAGTGGCCATTCTCGGTAATTGGTAGGATAAGTGTATGTGCAACGGTTTCAAATTTACGAAATCAATAGAGAAATTCATTGATTTCGATACTTTTCACCGGCGGTAATACAAACAGCACGTCATCGCAGTGGAGAGAAATTGATTGATTCATTTCGATCGATTATGATTGTGAGAAACCGGCTTCACACAATGTCCGTAATAAAATCATTACGATTTTCTACAACTGGTTTTCTACATATTTTTATTTTATGGCTACGTAATTTATAAATTATATGTAGTTTTTTTTTAAATTAACTCTTTATTAATGAATATTATTTAAAGTATCTTTTAGCGCACGAAATAAAATTATATAGTTGAAGCATATTACATATATTTTAAACAATATGCCAAGATAAAATCATTATTCATGTTTGAAAAAATACGTAATAAATTTGCGTAATAAAAGTTTGTGAAATTAATGATTCGAACGTACTTAGCTCATAAAATACCATTTAGTCCAAAATAACGCATATTTTACGCTTTACATTCTTTAAACTTTCGACTGCCTTGGCAAGGTTCGCGACCCAAAACTCGACAAAGGTGACGATCTTCGCGAACTCATAAAGTTTGCACTCGCAATAAAATCGAGTCATCCTGGGTAATTAGCCTCGCACCGCAATACAAGCCCTCGAACTCAAAGGTCGCCTTATGCGCGCACAATCGTTTTGTAATCGACCTATTGAGAGAGCAAAAGAGCCTGCCGGGGAGAGAAAAAGAGAGAGAGAGAGAGAGAGAGAGAGAGGAGCCGGCGGATAGCCATTATATCTGACTGACCCGATCTTTGCAGCTAGACAGAAAGAGAGAGCAAGGCATCTTGTCACGGTGTCCGAGCGACGCGGATTGCGTCCGTCAAAGGCGGAATTTAGACAGCTGAAATTAGGAACTAAGGCGCCGCTCGGAGGCCGTCGCGTTTGCTCCGCATCTCGCGGCCGGCGACGTGTGTGCTTGAGAGATTTGCCCAATTCCTAGTGGAGGGAAAATATATTCATATCGGATATCGGGGAATTGTGAAGGCGTGGTAGAAGAGGGAGGGACGTTTACAAAAAAATCAGGAAGCCACTTCCTTGATCTAGTATATAAGGACGCTTGAATTTTGGATTGACATCAGTTTCTACTGAGAACCCATCTAACAAGCAGCTTAGACATGGCATTCAAAGTGAGTTGGATCATTATTTATTAAATAGTTTAAATTGAATTTTGCAATTTTATAAAATCGAATTTTTTTTTTTTTACTTACATTTACCAAAAAAATGAAATAAAAGTTACCCGAGCTAGCAACATCAAAAATAAATATTTCAACTTAAATCTGCCCCAGCAATTATCATTAGTAATTATCCATATTTAAAAAAAACTTCTTTTCCAGTTCGTACTCCTCGCCGCCTTCGTGGCCTGCGCCAACGCTGGATTCCTCCCCGCCGCTTCCGTGGCTTACGAGGCTGCCCCCGTCGCCTACGCCGCTACCCCAGTAGCCAAGACCATCCTCACCAAGACCGTCGATACCGAATACGACCCTCACCCTCAATACAGCTACTCTTACGGAGTGCACGACAGCCTCACCGGCGACGTCAAGAGCCAGCACGAGACCCGCGACGGTGACGTCGTCCAAGGCAGCTACTCCCTCAACGAAGCCGACGGCACCAAGCGCACCGTCGACTACACCGCCGACTCCGTCAACGGATTCAACGCCGTCGTCCACAAGGAGCCCGCCACCGTAGCCGTCAAGACCGTCGCCGCCGCCCCAGTCGTCAAGACCGTAGCTGCCGCTCCCGTCGCTTACACCGCTGCCGCCCCAGTCGTCAAGACCTACGCCGCTGCTGCCCCAGCCTACACCTACGCCGCTTCTGCCCCAGCCTACACCTACGCCGCTGCCGCCCCAGTCGTCAAGACCTACGCCGCTGCTGCCCCAGCCTACACCTACGCCGCTGCCGCCCCAGTCGTCAAGACCTACGCCGCTGCCCCAGCCGTTGCCCACTACTCTGCTGCCCCCGCTGTCGCCTACTCTGCCGCCCCCGCCATCTCCTACGCTGCCTCCCCCGTCATTAAGAGCTACGCCGCTGCCCCAGTTGCCCACTACGCTGCTGCCCCAGCTGTGAGCTACGCCGCTGCCGCCCCAGTCTACAAGAGCTACGCCGCCGCGCACTACTCTGCTGCCCCCGCTGTCGCCTACTCTGCCGCCCCCGCCATCTCCTACGCTGCCTCCCCCGTCGTTAAGAGCTACGCCGCTGCCCCAGTTGCCCACTACGCTGCCGCCCCCGCTCTCAGCTACTCCGCCTGGTAAATTAGTCGAGATGCGCAATGTAGTCGAGAGGAGTAGAAATTTAAGTAGCAAAGTCAATTATTTATTTTTAAGCGGAAGTGCGTATACTTTCTTATTGGGTTTTTCTCGTACCTGAATATCAAAAGCCCGCAAGCGACTTTACGTTCCCCTTGGAAATATACGTCAGCTACTTGCTATCTTCTGGGTAGTGAGTAAGTCTGATTCTTCTTAAACGGCTACAGGCGTTTCTTTGTAATAATGTTGCCATTCGTCGTATTTGTAATTCAGTAACACTTTTAATTTTTCTGCTGTAAGGATCGCCAGTGTTATTATATCTTCTTGAAAGCGAGGATATTAGTATATCTATTAGCGAGTAATTGCTCCATTTGTTGTATCAATATTATGAACAGTTGCCATGTTGTTCTGTTAATAAACTTTAACGTTCATGCATCATAAAAATTGTATCTTTCTTTTCACCACTCAACTTATACAAACTAACAATTCTTATTTAAAATTATAAAAAAGTACTTTAATAGTAATATTACATTCATAGATGTAATTCTAATTTGTTTAAATTCGTATAAACACACACCCATTCTGTAATGCACTGAAACTTTTATTTTGTCTTTCGAATGTGTTATATTCAATGATTTGACGTAGCAAGGTCGAGAGTAATTTTAAATAATGTAAATTTTAAAATACAAATCGAATACCGTCGAAATGATATTTGATTATGCAAAAAATAAATGAGCTCCATTGAAAAAGATTCCTTGTTGTTCTTGAGAACTGGGCACTGAAACTGTAGTGTCCGTTAAGAGGCAATTATAAAATCAGCTATATAACCCCTTTGAAATGATTGTTAAATGAGATAAAAGCAACAATAGCTTAAACAATTAGTGATTAAATTTTTATTTTAAAATCATAAATTAATTAAAATTTTTAAATACATCTACATGTCACGGAACATAGTTCTGCTCTAGAGATTCTAAAAAATTAAGTTAACTGATTTGAATTTTTGTGTACACTAATTTTTTCTAGATTTTTCGATAAAGACTTACGAATCCTTTACGTAAGCTTAAATGTGTATTTTTAAGTTGGAAATAATAGCTTCCTGTAATCGCACAAAAATTTACGATTCGGAAGCCGGACACTCTCTTTGATAGTTTTTTCCCCCCTCTTTTGGATTCTCGCAAGAGAAAGATTCATATAGTAGGTCAGAACCGAAGAAGATTTTGATGATCCACGTTGGAGTGGTGAGAGTTAGCCTATATTTTTCATCGATTTCAGTGTTTTAAAATCAGTCTCGAAATTCGCGCAAAAGCAGCATCATGTCTCCAGTAAGAATTTTAATTTTTATAAATTTAATTTTTTTTTTTTCTTATAATAATAGAAAATATTAGACAATTGCAATTTTTCTAAATTTATAAGTTAATTCGAAATCAATTTGTAAATTAATACCTCGAAAATTCATAGATTATTTATTAAGTAAACTAAAGTAATACTTTTTTTTAAGATAAATTGTCGGACATTATTCATATTTTATTTTATTAATGAATTATTTTACAAACAGGCCAAAATGAACGCGATTTTGTTCTTCGCATATGCTTTGTACGTGGGCGCGACAACGGCTACCGAGGCAGCGTATTCGCACGTATTCCATCAAACGCCAGATTTCAAATTCGTACAGCAGCAATTCCATGAAAACAGTGCACTAGCAACGCCAATCATTGCCAAAAGCGAAGAGCAATTGTCTGCTGCTCTGTCAGAAATTGTCAATCCCAGTGCCAATCCTGACTTACAGCAGCGCGCCTCTGAATATTTTCGTGATAGTGTTCCATTGACTTTTCCCTCGGAAGAAGTACTGGAAAAACTAAAGAATGACCTTCCGTCGGGGTACGTGAAGTTACCTGCGAAAATTGATCCACCTCCTGGATATCAATTGTATTCGAGAAACAACGGATTTTATTAACTTTCATTATTTGCAATAAAATGTGAGTGCCTAGTTTATTATCAAAAATGTAAGTTTTTATACAATTTAAGCTACGAATAAAATAAAATAAAGTATTTTTTTTATAAATAATAATGTATTTCGTACTTTTCGTGTAAAATTATAAGAAAAGTAATAATTGAATAATTAATTAACTACAAGTAATTCTGAACTTTCACAGTAACCTACTTATTATATAGGAAAAAAGTTATCATGATTTTATCTGCTCGCCAAATTAAACTCTAAACCAAAGTAATTGAAGTTCCCAAAATTGCAATTTATAACTTTACAATAATAATCTATAATAAACATCTAAACAGTTAGTATTATATTAATTCTATAAATAAAATCTGTCTTTTACTTTCTCTAGTAAATATTCAACGTATTTCAAAAAGAGAAACTAAGGAATACGATTAGAAAATAAGTATTTTTATAATAGAATTTGATTCAATGATTTTATACAATCAAGTTCAATATC
>JAWWEM010000054.1:1692777-1705894 GCA_035582935.1 Ormyrus thymus | reverse complement strand
AAGAGTAGGAAGTTTTCATTTGATCGTATTTTCAATCCACGGTGGATTAAATATTAATAATCTTTTCTCTCTGTGTAATCTCCGTTGATTTGTATAATTATATTTTTTTTTTAAATTTCATCGTTGTGAATCGTTGTATAAGAATATGAATAAATATTATAGGCACATTTGCTGTTGTAAATTTGATCGAAGAGGAACTTCTTTTATTATATGTAGCGAATTAAAGTTTGAGTTTATTAGAGCTGTCAATCATTTACGTATTTCAAAATATTATTTGTAAGAATAAATATTTGAATTTATTTATGAGAAAAATATTTAGGTTTTATTCACTTCTGCTAAATTTATACGTTACAATAATATAAAAAATTAAATTTCAGAAGAAGTTTAAAAAATATTAAAAATTATTAAAAAATACCAAAATTACTCTTTTTTAAATTTGAAAAAAAAATTTTTGACGAACTTACTTATACGATTTTATATTATGGCTAATTATAATTTAGTGAAATTTATTCAAAGATATTCGTTGTCCTATACTGAATTCTCAAATAATCAAGTTTAATTTTTCAATTAAATAAACACGGCTTCTCAACCGACAAAGATCCTGAGATAATAATTCAAAAAATCGACCACCAGCAGATAATGTACATTAATCCAAATCCTTTGCACGCCGAGAACACATCCGAGGGGCATTTATCTCTCCTCCAGAATCGATTCGTACAGAAATACAGAAGAGACGATTTCGACGATATAATCCGGTTACTTTCATTGTCGCGCAATCGTAGACAGGACGTGAAAGTTGCGCCGCGCTCTCATGAATATTAACGCTTCTGCACGTGCTTTTTTAATATTTACCTGCGATCCTTTTTGACGCCTTAATAAATCATTGTATCGCTCACGTCGCCTTAATGAAAATCTCCGAGATCTCTTATTTGCATTCGATTATGAATTATGACCCGCGTCGTATGGGCAGAATTATCGCTCGGTCTCGTGTATTTACTACGTTTGTCAATTTGTTTTTTTTTCTTTTTTTTTGTTAATTTAAGTAACTATTTTTTTTTTCTTGGAAATATAAAAAGTAATTTATAAAGTAGAAAGTCACGAGTATTAAGTCACAAAAATTACATTAATAAAATGTTTTTTCGTTTGGTAGTGGTATACTTTTTATTACAATTATACTATTATAATAATATTTGTGACTTCGAACGCTTTGCTAAATTTATTTATAATAATCAGGCTTGAACAACCTTTTATCTTAGCGGTTACTTGACTACATTATTTCTTTTTTAGACCTCATTTATTTATTAAAAGCTGATAGTTTTTGTATAAATTATTTCTAAAGACTTTTAATAAATGTAACTTTTACACGAAACATACTTTTCTAACTTTTCTCTGTTTTCAATCTTCAATTGCACGCGTATACTTTGAACAATTACCACTCTTTACGTCAACCGTATATATGAGAAAAATTGATTCTTCAAAAAATATTAAATCCGAAACCCAATTGTAATGCCGGGTACATCTCGAGTTTCACCCAACCAAATTCGGACTAACAATTAGCCACATAAGCTCGAAAAAAAAAAAAAAAAACAGAAAAAACTTTCCCTCTCCGTAATTAAAACTCCATTTCGCCACATCGATCCGATTAACCTGCGACTTTCGTCCCGTCGCGGGGCGTCGAAAAGCACGTCGAAACGCGCCCGTCGCGCGATTAGTAGGTCGGCGCGACGCGTGCGCGCTCGCTTTTGTATTCCGCGGCGGTTTTCCTCGCGGGGAAGACATGACGGAAGCGCTACACTTACGCGAAACAACCCAAAAGCGGCCTTGCGCAACAGTGAAAGCACGCGAGAGCCTCGTTAGGAAAGATATTGTCCAAGCAGTCGGCCTGTCGGCGCTCTCCAACTCCAGAAGATTGCCCGATTTTTTTTAACTCAGCGAAATCTTGAAAGACTGACGTGCGCGGCTCGCTTTTAGATTGGGCTTAGATACGTGGCTTGGGAAAGGAAGCTGCGCATGAGAAAGATTAGGCCGTTAAGTTTTGAAACTAGGATATCACTCCCGCGAGAATTTTCGTTCAATTTTTTTTCTTTATAGCTTATTATCTGATGATTTCACAATGCTTCTATCATTCGCAGCTAAAAAGTGCGCTTTCCTTTTTAATTAAAGTACAACGCTCGTAAAGCTGTTAAACTCGCGTTAAACCAATGTAAAATAATTTCAAAACGAATCTCCATGATTCTTCATTATAAAAAAAAGAAAAAATCTCCGAAAATTCGGCTCCTTTACGCCGGGCGCACGAAAAAGTTTCACAAAATCGAGACCCGAGCTAACTTTCGTCAGCCGCTTTGTAATTTCGGAAGAAAAGAGCGACGTGCTCCGGTTCGGCGAAACTTTTCCAGCTCGACCCGATCACGTACGAGCACCAGGAGTAATGGACGATGCGCACCGCTCGACGCGCGACGCCGCATTCCTATAAATACTTACGCCGGGTATCATCCGGACATCAGTCTCGCTTTCGGCACCACCGAACACCAAGTGCACCTTCAGCCCGCTAGACAAGCAACAGGACAATGGCCGCCAAGGTGATTGTCGTTAAGAATCTTTTTATTTCCTCGTTCTCGCAGTCGATTGCCGAGGAGCTTGGTGAATTTGTGTGATTCTGTGCAAAGTTAGGGTGAAATTCATTTGTCCGAAGATAAGAAAGTGACTTTATGATTGATAAAAGTGGTGCGATTACTGTTGAATTACTGAAAAATAAGCAGGCGGAAGTAGATAGCATTGAATTCAATTGTAACTCGGCCACACGATGCCAAAAACTATGAATTTCTATAAAACATAACGACAGTCATATTCGACTCGAAGCGTTTCTTTAAAATTCATTCGTACAATTTTCGAAAATTAACTAAAGCTCTAAACCATTTCTCCGCAGATCGTCCTCGCCCTCCTCATGGCAGTCGCCGCAGCCCAGGCCGGAGTCTTCCCGGGGCCGCTTCCGGTGGTGGGCCCGGCGCCAGTTCCCGTCCTCGCGAAGCTGGACGAGTACGACCCCCACCCCCAGTACTCGTACGCCTACGACGTCCAGGACGCTCTCACCGGCGACTCGAAGGCTCAGTACGAGACGCGCAACGGCGACGTGGTCAGCGGCAGCTACTCCCTGATCGAGGCCGACGGCACCCGCCGCGTCGTCGAGTACACCGCCGATCCCGTCAACGGCTTCAACGCCGTCGTTCACCGGGAGCCGGCCGTCGTGAAGGTGGCGCCGGCGCTGGTGCCAGCTCCCATCAAGGTCCATCCGTACTTGCACTGACCCGTCGCGAGAGCGTTTGCTTTTACCCCCCCCCCCCCCCCTAGCCGCCTAGTCCCCTAGTCAAATGCGATATCTGTATATATATATGAAGAATATATTATATATGTATAAGGGATCCTTGGACGTCGATGCTGCTTTCTGCTTTGTTCAATCATTTCATGTGTCTAAAGACGGGGCTGTTGAAGGATAGGACCGCGAGCACCGAGGTGGATTTCGATTTTATTTATTGATAAATACGAGGAAGCAGTGTGGAGTTCATAATTTTATTTATACATTGACGTCGACAGCGAGTTCGGTCAAAGCAGAAATTTGCATTGGTACGGAAAAATTCCCATTCTGTGTGTAGTTTCAATGGAATTGTTGGTAATAACAGATGTGTATCTGTACTTTATACGACAGCGAATGTAATCATTATAACCGATTATTAAATTTTTATACGAATGACGTTAACTGTTTTATTTCTTTTCGTTTTACCTTTTTAAATTGACATGTGGATGAAATTTAATGATTCGTAAATAACACATTTTCAAAACTTTGAGTAATATCATCATTTCTAACATAAACGAAATAGTCAATAAACACTTTATTACAAACTAATTTTTAGATAATTTTCGCAAAAATAATGTCTCACACCAAAGAATATTAGATTATATAAGTCAGCTTCATCCAGCTCTCAACGAAAATCTAAATAAAAAATGCAAAGCCATCAAAGCCATCATTACAAGCAAATCACAGCTACCAAAGAGGATCAAAGGCTCGAAACAAGTAAAAAAAACAGGTCAGACTCGTATAATTAAGGAGGTCCGCGCCAAAAGTTACACCACACCGCGCGTGTCTGCCCAGTCAACCCAGAGAGCCGGCCCGATCGTGCGGGGCATTTCTCGCGCTCGGCAGCGTCGTTCCGCGAAACTTAAGTAACCCCAGCGGCGTCCGCAGAATCATCGCCGGGCCTGCCAACGCGTCGGCCGCGCGCTTTGACATTGAATCGGCATTATTCTCGTGCCGCGTCGAGCGACGCCCGGGACTTTCACTCTTGCGCTCAGCGGCTGTCGCGGGCCTGTCGGCCCGCCGGATTACAATGTAATTATCTCGCTCGCGTGAGCGCGCTCGGGATTTTGCCGGGTTATTATGTCGCCCGATCGGCGCGCCCGGAACGCTCTTATTTGCGCGCAGTTAATTAGAGTGTTTACACGACGGCTCGGGGAGAGGTCTTGTTGAATTTGGTTTTAAATGGCTTTTGATTGCTTTGTTTTTTTGGTGCGTTTACGTTACGGACATGGGAAAATTGAATTCTGGAAGGAGAGGAACACGTGCTCAAGACGTGAAATCGAAATTTTCAGTCCATTACCTAATTACAGGGTTATTTTCATTGTCATTTTAAGGAACGATTCGATATAGTAATCTTCCAGAAAGGGGTTTCTGAAAAAATGACCCAATTTCAAAACTAAGGCTCAGTAAGGCCCAAAATGTGCGGTTATAAGATAAAAAAAAAAATAGGCTTTCGGATATGGTTTCAAAACCCTTTTTTCCGAGAAGTCAATTTAGGATAATATGATTTTTGAAGTCTGGAAACATTTTAACATCATTTTTTATCCTCCTTCAAAGTTGAGATGGTCTCAAACTTTCCCTAAAACGCAGATCGGATCTTACCCGAGTCAAAAAGGCGCCAGATTAATTTAGGGCATAGAATTGTTTTCAAGAAATTAAGGGTGAATTTTTTAAAATTCTTTTAGACTATCTCGAAATTAGGCTATATAGAACTTACAACTCTTGAGGTATTATAGAATCGTTTTCTTTTCAAAATATTTCAATTTGACTGTTCAAATGGGGCTATCCTTCTGAAAAGTAAAAAAATTAATTTTTCGAGAGAACACTGTCAAATCCGAAATAGGACTTTAATATATTAATAGTCGATGTATAAATATTAATCAATAATGATGATGATTAGCGAATAAGATGTTCAATAGATAGAATTGCTTTGGCTAAATAAAGTTTAGTTTATCGGAGAGACTTCTGCCTTATATCCCATAATATAAAAGTTTTTAACATCGCAAATATATTTTATAAGATGTGAAGTTGGATAAGATAAGCTAGATTATTATCTATATTTCTTATAATAGAATCTATGTTAGTCAAGAATGATCCTTTCAATACTTTTCTTGTTATGAATTGAATTAAGGACTCTAACAACTCATAGGCATCAGATTAATCTACGTTAGTTTTTTTGGAAGGATAAATTCGCTTTATTAATCTCATATAAAATGGGTTTTATAAGTATTAGATATAAATAATTTCCACCATCTTGATACATCTGGTCTAACTGTCTTGCTGAATAGTTTTTTTTGTTATTTACAACTAACGAAAAATGAACTTTCAATTCAGGAAAATTATTCTTAATAACTTTAACCACGTTGTATTTTGTTAGCCATCGTGTTTTCGATGGTTGCACAAATTTGTAAAACACCTTTTCAAAATCACCCGCGTAAAAATCGAAACTATTGGCAAACTATACCGTTATACAAATTTCGATATGAAAACAATCATCAAAACCTAAATTTGTCAGTAGTATAGGCATTTTGTGGTAGGAGCATTGGAGAAAGGCCTTGGGGAGTGAGATGAGCTTTCGGGTGACCGCTCTACTGGTCGCTTGGTGGAGTAGCATGGATTTGTCAGGCTCGCTAGCAGACCGATGTTCAGGGATATAGGTATCCGCGCTCGATGAGGGTACTCATTAGCGTCTGGGACAAGGGTTGACCATCGTCAATATTGCTATAAATATTCATCTGCATATGTAAAAAACGCACGGCCTACACGTAAGATTCTGCGCTTTTCAAAGTTTCTCAGTTTTGAAAGATTTAATTGTTTTAGTAGAATTTTAATAACAACAAATTTTTTCGCTTTATTTAAAAATATTGAATTAAATTTTTTATTTGAAATGTTTACTACAAATCTTAAAATTGCTTTGGCAAGCGCGGCCCTTTTGGAGCTCGAGGCTCTGGGCTCTGGTGCGGTAGGCCCGCCTTTAAAGACGGCACTAAGTATATAAAAGCTTTTCTGATGGTAGACTGTCGTACGGGATTTTTCTAAATCCTGAACAATTTTTAAATACGGTTGCGCCCATGTGACAGGTCGTGAGTAGTTGTTTTGGACTTTTCAGTCGCTCATTTTTTTGCTTCAGAGTTTCTATTAAATATTGTCCTTTTCTTGTTTTTGTTACATTTATGTGAACATTACATATTATTACATTTTTATCACAGTCAATGGTGAAATAGTATAAAACTTTTGGAATATGTAAATCTACCCGAATAATTTGGAGTACAAAAACTTACTTTGCCTTTACGTACAATGGATATGCATTGAATAGATTATTTGCGATATAAGGTCACAGAAAGAATCTGTGTTTTTACTGTCAGTTGTATAAAAACTGGAAGAAAAAATGAAATGAAATTGCAAAGTATAAATAAAAGATATGTTAATCGAAAAGTGGTAAATATTACAAGTCAGCACAATGAAAAATTTATGATAATTGTTTATAATTTACATTTGGGAAGTCTATGTTTTTTACTTACTTGCAAATTACACATTTAACTATGTTTTTATTATTTCATTCTACCTTTTGGAATCTTCGGATACGTAAATAATAGAAATCATGTATATAATATAATTTAATATTTATTAAATATTATAAAACCATATGAATTTGAAATATGAATTTGAAATAAGTCCCAAGAGTCCGATCATAAAATTACTGATACGATTATGAGTTTTAGAGAAGAAAAATTTTTCATTCTTTTATGATTTTATCCTTGATTCTTTATCCTTAATACAATGTCCTAACAAAGTTTATATAAATTATGACTTAAATCATAAAATGCAATATAAAAAACGAAAGCAAATTTTATTTCCCCGAGTTAGACCAAGTATTTCAAAATATTTAAATGCATATATACTTTATTTAAATGATAAGATAAGAAAAAATAAGGTCAATAAAATAATTTTAAAACACATAATTGTTCGTTAATACACTTTTTTATATCTATATTCAATAAATGTTCCTACACAAATTTGCACTTATTCTTGATTATACTTTTCTTTAAAAGAATGGAAAAATATAATTTCAACCACCACGTAGATTACGAATACTTATACATACTTTATTATATGCAATATTTTCATATATTTGAAAAATTCAATTATTAACATTCAAAAACAATTGAGACGAAATGCCAGAAATGGCCTGCAAAATCCCAGAAACACACAAATTACGTATGTATATATAGAAGAATTAAAGAAGAAACGCAAACTCATAAAATAACGAAAGAAGTAACAAGTTATAATACAGACCTGTCGCCGCCGACGTCCATTTGCCCAGATCTCCTGCACATTCTCCTATTTTCGAATTCACCAGCTCTCGTCCTCCTTAAACTGTCCCAAATTGACTCATCGCTCGTATCCTTGGAGGTTTCACGAAGCCGCACCCCGAGGAGCTCGGCCGCTGTCGTAGAGCAGCGACGCAAGAATCGGCGGCGAATTCAGCGGCCCGTCCGCCGACGTATCGATTACACCCAGGACAGGGAGCGATCGGTTTTCGAGTCGCGTATTAGGCGGGTCGTCGCGGGTCGCAATATGAAGAAACAATATACATAAAAAACGAGCCACGGTCGCCCGCGCAATTCCCGCGTGCACAATACATAGTTATGAGGAGAGGTCGCCGAAATCGAATGACAGCCCGCGGAGCGAGAGAGAGAAGGAAAAGAAGCAGCACGTGGGGGCGTAGCGGGCATCGAACGAAGACGGAGGGAGATTTACGAACACTAAGCCGGCTGCAGAGGATTCCTTTGCAAGCGAATGCGTGAGGCCGAGGAGTGAGCGTGTGTGGCCTAGCTCGTTTTCGTGCGCGCCGGCATGTGTGCCGGCACTTGACGCCGACGACAACGCATCCCGAGTATAAAAGAAGCTACGATCTTACCCCGAGTCATCAGTTCTTCGGTGATCCACTCGCTAAGAAACATGGCTTGCAAGGTAGGCACAGTCGAACGGCAGCTTGATTTATTCTCTATTTCGTTGCCCGGCGACTTTTGCTCTTAAGATTTATATCGAGGCAGAGCCGAGATTTCATTTAGATTGTAGAATTACTTTCATTGTCGTTCTGCTCCGATGTAACAATGTGTAATACCTTGATGAACATTTTTCTATTCTCATATTTAATCTTCTTTAATCTTTTCATAAATAATTTATGAAATTTTATTTTGGGATGGTGACATTTTTTAATTTCTTGCTGGAATTTCTGTTCGAACACAAGTAATAATAATCTAACATTCAGTTCTTTCATTCAAGTTAACATATTTCTCTGTCCGCAGTACTTCATCCTGCTGGTGGTAGCGTCCGTTGCCCGAGGCACGGTGGTACCAGTGGCGCGCGTCGTAGCGCAACCACTGGCAGCAGTCCCCGTGGCGGCCAAAATCGAAGAGGCCGACGCACCACCGCAGTACAGCTTCGCCTACGACGTGCAAGACTCCATCACCGGCGACTCGAAGGCTCAGTACGAGACTCGCAACGGCGACGTCGTCCAGGGCAGCTACTCCCTGATCGAGGCCGACGGCACCCGCCGCATCGTCGACTACACCGCCGACCCCGTCAACGGATTCAACGCCGTCGTCCACCGAGAGCCGGCGGTAGCCGCGGTGGCGGGAGTAGCGCCGGTGGCCACTCCGGTCGTACCCGCGGTAGCGGGAGTGGCCCCAGTCGCACCAGCCAGACCCGTCGGAGTGGCTCCTGGCGGAGCGCAGCCACCCCAAATCCCCAGCTCCGGCCCCGACTCCGACGTCGAGGTCTTGGACGCTCGCTCGGGACCCCTGCAGCAGAACAGCAACAGCAGTCAGCGCGAGGACTTCGAGAGGCTGCGATCCGCCGCGCAGGAAGGCGCGAGGACCGGCAGGATTCAGGATCAGCAGCAGCAGAGGATCAACGTCGGCCAACTGCCCGCCAGAGCCGTTGCCGCCCGTCTGGCTGCTCCCGTCGCTCCTGCCACCGTGACCAGCAACTTGGTCCAGAGGTTCTACAGTCCTCCCGCCGCCTCCGTCGCCCTCGGCTACCCTGCCTACAATGCCTACACCGCGGCTTACGCGTCGCCCTTGGCCTACGCCGCGCCCGTCGCTGGACTGACTTATGCCGCTGCCGCTGTTGTTTGAGGCAACGGCTTCGACGATCCACTATCGGCAGACTTTCCCTTATACTTTTCAGCCCGTAGTCTCATCCGCCGGCAGCTTCGATGATGCCTGAAACATTGTGATCTGGTCGTCAAGGATAAGATTCTATTTGAGTCGTTGTAAATTTGTACAAAAGTGATAATAAATAGTAAGCCTGTTTGAAACTAAAATCTGTATTATTTTTGATAATTTACCTACCAACCTAGATATTAGTCTTAATTTACTTTCGTTTATACAGTACTGAAAAGAGAAGTTTAGTGCAGATATAATAATTAAAAATAATTACTATAAAATAAGTATACTAATTTTATGCTATTAATATTCAGAGAAATTAAATTGATTCAAAAGTAAAAAGTAACTAGGCTCAAACTTAAAATTGGATATAATTAAAATAAAATATATTATTAATGATAAAAAAAGCAACATGATGCAACTATAAAGTCTATCTTTAGACAAATTAAAAAATATGTGTAGAGCCACAGAGAGAGAGAGAGAGAAAACGCCGAAATTGAAAAGTGCAAAAGTAAAAAGTGAAAGCAAAATTTACAAATAATATTGAAACATGCTGTCAAACTTTAGTAAAATTTAATCTTAGGGTATAATTAACCATATCGACATGGTTAGTACCCTGGTGGAAACCGTCCATTTTTCTCCCATTATTTTTCCACACGTTTCAATCATTTACTAGCGATTTCAGTCAATTAGCCATAAAATGGATAAAACACGTAAAAAAAAGCGTTTCGCCAGTTTATTTTTGAGAATTCAGATAGTTGAGTATGAACTACAAATTCTACAATAATATAAAAATTTACAATCACAACGTCTCATTCACATTTTTTTTCGACGCAAAAGTTTAACAAAATATTTATTATCACAAGATGCAGAAACAGATTTCACGTGGGGGGGGGGGGGGCTTTTAAACACAAACCTCAAAAGAGCATTGCCAAACAAAAGAAATCGTCGCGCGCTCAGGTGGTCGATCAATATTCCAGAAAAATTCTATGCAGTTCGCGCGCCGCGACCTCCGCATATCCAGCGCGCGGCGCACGAGAGTGACGCAATCGATTTCCAAAGTACGGCGGTCACGCGCGCCTCTTCCAAAAACGGCCGGCGCCCGTTACTCGCGCACGGGGGTCGCAAGCTCATAAAGTGACATAACGCCCGCGTAACCTCGCCGGCGACCGAGTCGGAGTCGCGCGGACAGAGAGCCGGGGGGAGGAGCGCGCGATCGGAATTGAAATGGGCCGGCTCGATGTACGACGGCGCGGATGTGCGCGATTGCGTGGTCTCTGCTGTTCTCGCAGACTGTTCGGGAGGTATTACGAGGTGGGATATTTCTGCGCGAGGCGGCTCGCTTTTTCATCGGCGGTTTTGTTTACTTTTCCTCGAGGTGGACACTGGGCGTTGTGAGCTTGTAATCGCTGCCAATGGTGAAACGGTTTGAAGATTCCACTTGTCATTGTGATTATTGGCTTCTACCGAAAATGGGATTTGTTGCGATGGACGTTTCACTTTCTTTACTTTTAATGTGGAAGATAGTGATTAGCTTTCAATTTTCGTGCTAATTAGGGATTTTTAGAATTTTCCAAGTTCATTAGTTCCAACTTGAAATTGATTTATATCAACAAATTTGAACGATCTCTTATTACTTTAGAAAATAAAACGATAAATCAAATGAATATATATTTTAGCAGAAAAAATACTGTTTTTTTTTTTTTTCAATCGAAAGGCAAATGTTGTGCTTTTCAAAAAAGCGCGTTGGCTCTTAATAAGTATATTCTTATTTAATTTTTTTGCAAGAATACCAATAACTATTATACAAAAAATAATCGTAAGGACGTTTACAAAATTAACAGGGCATACCATAATAAACGAGAAATGAAATAATTTTTATAATATTGATTCAGTTTATTAACAAAAAACAACTTTCTTGCTATATACATCGGCATTCGTTTCAAGTGAATTTATTATACACGCATCTTAAACGAAAACGAATCGCCCACTTCAGTACAAAATTCTCTATCAAAATTTAAAGTCAGCCGGCTCATTGTGCATTCAAACGGCGTATGCGAAGGGGCCGCCCAGCCTCGTGGCAACGGCTCTGGGCAGGGCGTAGCTCTGGTAGACCGGAGCGGCAGCGACCGTCCTCGCGAAAACTGGAGCGGCGACGGCCCTGGCGAGGGCTGGGCCAGCGGCGACGCTCCTGGCGAAAGCTGGAGCGGCGTAGGTCCTGAGGGCAGGCGCGGCAACGGCCCTGACAGCGGGAGCGGCCACTAGCGGTGCAGCGGCGACAGTCCTCACGGCTGGAGCAGCTACCACCGGGGCAGCGGCGACGGTCCTGAGGGCGGCGGCCTCCACGACGGGAGCGACGGCGACCGCCGGCTCACGGTTCACCACGGCGTTGAATCCGTTGACGGGGTCGGCGGTGTAGTCGACGATGCGCCGGGTGCCGTCGGCCTCGATCAGCGAGTAGCTGCCCTGGACGACGTCGCCGTTGCGGGTCTCGAATTGGGCCTTCGAGTCTCCCGTGAGGGCGTCCTGGACGTCGTAGGCGAAGCTGTACTGGGCCGGGGCGTCGACGCTCTCGATCTTGGCGAGGACGGGAGCTGCCACCGGGGCGGCCACGGGGACGACTCCTGCTTGGATGACGCTGACGCCGGCAGCGAAGCAGAGGAGGGCGATGGTCTGTGGATGTCGTTGGATTTCGATAAAATGCAATCGCCGTCGTGGAAAGCTAATAAAATACGATAAGAAAATCGGCAAATACCTTGCAAGCCATTGCGACTGGATTAGCTTCTCGATAGAGAACTTGACGAGTGAGCTGCTCGTGGAGCTGCGAGGAGGACACTGATGACAGCCGAGTGTCGCCTCGGCGCTTTTATCGCGCGAGGATGTCACAAGAGCCTCGGGCGCTCTCCACCACCCGTCAGCCGTTAGCCGATCGAGGATGCGCCGGCGATCGAGCGATCGCGCAATCGACGCCTGCCGAGGCAAGGGTAGTTGGCTAAGGCCGCGCTCAAGGTCAAGTGGACGCGCGGCGTTGGCTTACTCGCCGGCTGAAAGTGTCTTTCTAATGCATCGGACGCGTCGGTTCGACAGCTTTCTTCTGCGCTGTGAATCCAGATTAGGCTGCGCTGCCTGCGAATCGCGAATGAGAAATTTTAGCGGGAGGTCGATGTTTATTTGTAATTAAAATATAATTTAATCGCAAATGCGCACTGACTGATGTAAAATCTGTGTAATTTACCAGATGGTATTTAATTGCTAATCTCTATCACTAATCAGTAACGTGTGAATAAAAAATATTCAAGATATAAATACAGTGATATAATTGAAAGTTACACCATAAAATAATTGGCGCTGACTACACTAAATGAAATCTTTGATTAAAAATTACTATACTGTATACTAAAATTTAATATACATGTAGTAAAAAGTGATATAGTTTTATTAAATTTTAGTATGCAATATAGTAATTTTTAGAATAATGAAAGTTTGCATTCACTTTGATATACACTGAGAAAAATTTTTTTTAATAATTAAGATTTTTTTTTTAAAAATTACTATTTTAATGGTACTTGTGGGACACACACATCTTTTAACA
>JAWWEM010000054.1:1659340-1684392 GCA_035582935.1 Ormyrus thymus | reverse complement strand
TATGTAATATCACAAAAAAAACCCTTGAGAGATCGATTAGTCATAAAATAAGTAAATTTAAAAAAATTTATTATGTATTGTTTTTATTTTGTTTTATCGTCACTGATAAAAATAAATTTATGCAATTTAAACTACATGTAATAGAAATAATGCATTTCATAAATCTAATTAAATATAATTACATGAGAGTATTGAAAATTTACTGTGTGCGTTACTTAAAATTAATACCTTATGTATGAAATTTTCAAATTTAATTTGAAACTTGAAAAATATGTTTTTCAAGTACAAATCATTAAAAACTTAAATTTTCACCTCATAAGGCTTTCAAAAACCAAACTAACTATTATTCAAATATCAAATTAAATCTACTAGTTTAATTAATTTTTTTACATTAACTTTTATTAAAATTGCAATAATGAAAAATTTGCAAAATTATGGCATAAAAAAATGAATGTGAAAACTGTCCGATAAAGTAGGATTACGAGCCGAAAACATATAAACAAGAACTTAAGAAATTTGCGTCGATGTCTATTTACAAATGCGATGTTTGACATAACTGGGAGTTGCTCTACTGAAAAATAACACGCGAATTGCCTGACACTTCGCGTTGATACGCTCGATGATCCCTCTTTTGATATTTTTGGTCGGCGTGGGATAAGAATCCGAAGAATAGAAATAGTTTATAGAACGACGAGCCTTTTCAACACAACAGTGAGAAACTTAAATTGGCCATGAAATTAGCAAAATTCTTATAGAAAGAGAATTCGTTTGAGATCGCACCGAAATAAACTCTTGGATATTTAATTTTTTGCGTACTTTAATTAATAATTTTATATTTTTCAAAAATAGGACATTGAAATCTTTTATCAGACCCTGAATTTTTTAAAACTTTTCAGAAAGCACATTTAGCAGCTGAACATATATCTCAATTATTATGGTAATAACTTTAAACGAATTTTGAAAATAACGTTTACACATAAATGTACAAAAATTTATTATCCTCAAATAACATAAAACCTCGAAAAATATTCTCTCCAATAAATCCTCCCACGCGAACTTTATTAACTACTCCATTAAAATCCCGTCGCAGTCAATCAAAATGACTTAGAAACAAAATAAAGCTCAGCCCCCAAACCTTAACCAACAAAAAGCCACGAATCCCCGAAGCCGCAGCGACAATAATGTATTTCGCGCAGAAGCAGACAAAGAAGGCACTGGCGAAAATAACTCCGTTCGCGCACCTCGTCCTACCTTCAAGGGTAAGCGGCGAACGCGATGCTCCTAAAGCCAATAACGCGCGTTTCCGAATATTTCGGCGGATGACTTTATTTCTGAACGCGCAAACCTCACTCTCTCGTCTCTTCCGTATCTTAGAATGCCAAGCGCATAAAGCGTCGCGCGTCGTCCTGAGCATTTCAATGCACAGTCTGTCTAGAAGAGGAGTGATAAAGTGCCCGAATCACTTTGTTTTTTCAGACCGCGTCAAATTTTCTAACACAAACGTGGGTAATACAGTCAAACAGCAATTTTTCTCGTTCTACTGAACATTCGTCACAAACGTCCATTCAAAGCTCTAACTTACAACCCCTTTAACATTACCGAAATTCTCCAATAAGCTCTTCCAAAATCCGCGAATCCTTCGACCGTCTCAATAGGTGCTCCCCAAAAATTCCCCAAAAAATCCAGCCGATCCCCGTTCCCCGAATCGGCAAAACGCTCAGTCGTCATCATCTTACCGGCGCTCGCGCGTCGAACGCATTTTAATTAAAGCCGGTACAGAGGGGCGGAGGGAGGTTAGCGACAAAGCCCGCGCTCTAAAATTGTTAACGCGCGCGCGAGTCGCGAATTTTGGCCCGGGGGACCCGCCGCGGGCGGCGGTCCAGCGAGCGCGCGAGAGATCGACGGCTCGCCGTCGGTCCCCGTCGAGCGCGCGCATCGATATACCGCGGGGAGCGATGACGAGGCGGCGCGAAAATAATGGCGCGGCGCTCTCGATTGGCGATACGCGCGCAGTTGGTATCGAGCGCGGCAGCGTCGGCTCGTGATCCTGTCGCGCGACTGTTCGATTGGACATAGCTGTGGTGGGTGGCGTGTAATTGAGCACGCTTTTTTTCGGACAAGCGTGCTTTTGGCAGATTTTTTTCTTCTTGCGCCGAGGAAAATTTTTTTTTAAAATTACTATTTTAATGGTAATCGTGGGACACACTTGTATTTCAATGATTTTTACTATGTATTTCGTAAATTTTACTATTTTATTTGTAATTTTTAAAAATAATTTCTAAATTTTACAAATAATATAGTAAAATTTACAAATAAAATAGTAAAATTTACGAAATATATAATAAAAATTATTAAAAGATGCGTGTGTCCCACAAGTGCTATTAAAATAGTAATTTTTCAAAAAAAATTTTCTCATTGCATAACACGGTTATGGATTTGGTTAGAATTATTATTCTACGTTTATACATACATTGTTTTAAAAGCTTCGGTTACATATTGAAAATATTAATGGAGTAAATTAAAGTAATAATATACTAGAAGCCAAGTGACAGCTAAAGGTTTCGAATATAGAAGAAAAGATACGAATAGTAGATCCCATCCAAACGATTTTTTATTACAAAGCAATCCAGCTGTCGGAGCATAAAAATGGTCCTCTTCAAGAAAAATGCGAAGGAAAAACGTAGCTTTACCAATCGATTGGCGGGTTAGTTTTGTTTCCTTAATTTATGAAAGTAAATTTTAGTTCAATGATTTTTTAAAAACGATCGGGAAGCATTAATTTACCGATAAGCATTTGAGACATCGTTGCTGCCATTCCCTTTGAAAGATCATAGATGAACAGCTCAACTACCGTTCCTGTCTCGTCCCCGTCATCCATCATGTTTTCTGCCTGTAAATATAATATTTTTATTAATATAAAACATTTTATTTTTCACTTGTAATTTTTGAACATTTTATGGGACATTTAAATTGGGATTTATTTTCTAAAAGGAAATTGAACTCTAACCAATAACGTAACATTTACAAGCAATGCATCGAATATTTGGTACAAACAACACTTGTGATATAAAAAAGTCGTTTGAAAATAAATAATTCAAAAAGCTGCGCTTTCGTTCCATAATCTTAAGAAAAAATAAAGTTTATTTTACACTGTTAGAAATGTCATTCATTTTAAAAACAATTTAAGAATGTTATGAAGTTTTCTTACAAAAGCGTATATTAAATTGACGAATTTGTTATTAAATTTAATATAAATGTGTATTAAATTTTATAATTTTCATTAAATTAAATATACATTTACATTAAATAGAAATTAAAATTTTTTTAACAGTGTAGATAGTTTTCACTGAATCTAAGTAATATATCCAAAACTTTTCTGAGCAATTCATTGCTCATTAATTCAGTATCCACTAGCTCAAAAATTTACTACTCCCACTATACTATTCAAATATCACAGCGCTGCTCAAGAATTTCGGGAGGCAAAATAAAAAGACACTCGAGCAAAGTTGAAAGGAAAAGCAAGCTTCGCGCCTGCGATATTTACGGATTCTTAACCACTTACTTAGCCAAATGCGCGTGCCCTTTTTGAACGACGTCGCAGCCGGCTAATTGTTTAAGAGAATAACGAGGGTCTGCAGAAGTGCGCCGAAAAATCGAGAAGAAAATAAACGCTCGCGACCACAATACGCGATTTTTAATTGCATGGAATAGAATCCTGGTGGTTTTTGCGTCCATTCAATATTGACTTGCTTTTTATAGAAGTTTAAAAATAAAAGAAAAAGTCTAAAGTAAAATGACCTTCGACTTTGAAAGTAACTGTGAACCAAATAATTAACCGAATGAAAATAGATTAAAATATTTCTGAAATATTTCGCGTTGTATGCGAAATTATTATTGATTTACATTCAAAAACTTACAAAAAAAATCTTAGTTCTCCTCAATTCTATTATTAAAAATCAGTGCTTTCCAAAGAGCAGCTGAAATGGGCAATTCTTAAGTTGAACCTGGACTACATTTTTAGCGAAGCACTGGCTAGTTATTTTGGCAATTTGAATAAACTCACGCAGTCGCAAGTCAGTTCAAATGTAGCCCGATATATTCTTCGTGTAATTCGGTAAAATTAAATTGAAGATTCTATACCTGCTAATAAACTCGACTCTCGTATAAACACGTAGGTCCTACTCAGCAGTCGAAGAATTCCGCCACCAGTCGAGCCGACAACAAAAAGCATCAGAATCCCACTTCACCAAAACACGCGCCTCTCAATTACGCGAACGACAGGCGAAGGCGAGAACTCGGAACAATCGGAAGGTGCATTTAATTTCGGAACTATGCACAGGGGGGGGGGGAGGAGCGGGAGCGAGTTTTCGTGCCCGCGAGAGAGAGAGAACTGGAGGCGTCGCGTCGTCCGATTTCACTGTCTCTCCCCTCGGCGAGCTTTCTCGCTCTCGGGCTCCTCTAACTTGGTCGTCGGCGCGCATTATTGTCGCGCGGGGGAAGAACACTTAGCCCAGGAGATTCCAAACGATTCGTCCGCGGGTTCGTGGCGAAATCAGGTCGTTTCGCGCCTTCTTTTTTCGAAAATTCGAGGCTATTTCGGGCCGCTTTCGCGAAGAATAAGTTTCGTTGGGGATTCTAGGCTGCTGTGCTCCTGTTATCGGAGAACATATCGGAAACGTTCGAGCGTTTTGCTCTGGATTTAAGAAATTGTTAAACAAACTCGGCTATGGTTGGCAGACGCAATAAACGAATCGAAATATACTCGAGAGTATAAACGAAAGAAGTGGAAAGAATAAGAGATAAATGAAATGTGTTAAAAGCTTTACAATGGAATGCCGAATTAAACTATTTTTTAAATTTAGAAATTGATTAAGCCGATGAAAATGTGAAAATAACGTACGAAAGCGCTCAGAAAATGATAATACCCTCGTCGAAGTAATTTCTAACAACACCGACCAGCACGTAAAAATAAAACCTCTAAACACTCGGGGGCGAAAACAAGCGAATTAATTTAATCTAAAAAAAAAACCCAAGTTAATTCTCGAGCGCGCTCCTTTACGTAAGCCGCATTCTTCCGCGGTGAGCATGAATGAAACTCTCTCCAATACGTCAAATTTCAAGCATCAAATCCAGAAGAAACCGAGGAAGCGCGTCGAGAGAGAGAGATTCATTACGTAAATTATGGATCGAAATAAAATCTGACCTACCTGCTGAGCAAAAAAAAAAATGAACAAGTGCAGAAGGAATCGCCCGAGATAAGAATGACTGCAGGGTAAGAAAAAAAAAAACAAAACAAAACAAGACGCCCGACAAAAAGTTCGTGGCGGATATATAAGATGCGCGCGGCGACTCTCCACTGTTAGGTGGTCAACCGCCGCCAGTACTGCAACTAACTGACTGTCGAATTTTCTCTATCCTGCTCTCTCTTTCTCTTCCTCGTAAGCACTTCGCGCGCCACGAGGAGGGAGTAAGTCTAACGACAAGCTTCTCGCCGCCGCAAGTATATAGAAAGTCCGAGTGTGCAGCGTACATCCCTTGTTGGATGCAATGTTGCGAGTGCTTTTGATTCGATTACAATTTTTTCTAAACACAAGTTTGAAAATTCAGAATAAAGTATTTACGATATTCATTTGCCGAGTACATTATATTATTGCCGAAAAATTACTTTAATTCTAGTTAAAAATTATTTTAAATCTATCCGTTTGATTAAATATTCTGGCACAGTATATAGATGTCCCCGTGGAATTATTAATGGGATGAATAAAATTTAAATGAAGAAAAATGATTCAATAGGTACTAATTAAGTATAAGTAAAGGCTATTTGCATGAATTAAAATCTTCAAGTCCTTTAAAATAGTCAGAACCAGTTAAAGTGACTCCTGAATACCGATGACCCGCAAAACTGTAAGGTACACCGATTGGCATACCTCTAAGATATACGTATACATCCATAGTACAAAAATCATTACTTGGCAAAATAGCAAGAAGCAATAAAGAGGATGAAATAAAAACAAAGAAGTGTCTAGGAAGAGGAAGAGCGTTTCACCCACGTAAATGCACAGCAGTAGACACAAAGAGAGACAGATGTACGAATCGGAGCTTTTTTTAGAAGTTTTACGTGGAAGGGTTCTAGCAGAACACACTCCGTGTCAGTGCTAATATCGTCGTCTCTCTCTCTCTCACTCTCTCTTTTTATCGTCTGCTTAATAAAGTACATTGCTCTGTACACGTGCATTTTCTTACGTTTTTAATTTTCGCTGTACGCATTTTGCAACAATCAATATCGTAGAACTTTCTCGATTTCAAACAGAATCAAAATTTCAAGAAAAACCAATTGTCAAAAGGTATCCCTCTATTGATTCTATTATAAAAACTTGCAAAGGTATTTCTACACTCACCATGTTTACGAAAAATTCTTGACAATCGCCAAAACTGACACTCACGAACACAATTAGTAGGTAATAGTCACTGTAATTTGAAGGTTAGGTTTATGACTGGATTGCAATGATGACAGAGAACATAACACAACTCTCACACGCGCGGCTTCCTTAGGTTAGTTAGGATAGACTGGCCTGACTGACATATACATCATCTATCTCACTCTGATCTCTCTTTCTCTCTCTCTCCCTGTATATATCTATATATCTATACGTATTTTCTCTGTCCTTCCTCTTTCCATCTTTCTCCCACTAATGCATCGTATAGCATGTACGAGTTGTACTTACGGCGCGCGTTGACTCGGCAGTTTTCCTATTGTACTCTTTTCGATACACTACGATAAGGTTAGGTTCTTCGTTGTGTATTTTTCTTTACTGTCGTGAATTTTTTTTATCTCGTTTTCCTTTCCCTTTCTCCTTGGTACCGGCGCTTCAATTCTCGCTGGTCTAGTGTATGGAAGAGGATTACCTCTTCTCTCTCATATTGAGAAACTCGTACGTATACATATATATATTATATATTTAAATTTTAAGTGAACAGTTTGTAAACGAACTAGACGAAGTGCTCTTTACTTTTGAGTAGTTTTGAGTGATGAATAGAATGAGTTTAACAACTTATAGATGAGGGTGGAAAGGGGGAGGAAAAGGGACTAAATAAAATAAAGATGGTTCTTAAAAAGGAAAGTAGATTTTCCTAAAATGCTTAGAAAGAGAAAGTAACTCTTGAATTCTTTCTATTAAGCTGGTTTCTGATACGTATTTTAAAAATATTTTATTTTATTAAATCTAATATAATTTTAAGACAAATATATGTTTTCAAAATCATTTTTCTTTGAATTTCTTAAAAATTATAAAATTTATTTTCCAAATGATCATGATCAATGCATTTAGTCTCAAATGGTTACATTTAATGTTTTGATAATTATATTTTTTTTCTTTTAAAATAAAAAACTATAAAAATAAAAATGTAAATTTTAAATGTCGCGCGTTTTGTAGGAATTAATAACCGAGAACAGTCTGTAGTATATATATATTATATAGAAGAAGACCTTATATTTGAAAATATATACATACATTTAAGACCAAGCCGACCTGTTGATCAGAACTATTCGTAAAAAATCCTACTTTACATCGCAATATAAAACAAAAATTAAAATGTTTTATTTAATAGAAAATTACAATTTTTAAAAGACCGATTTCTATGAAAACTGTTTGAAATATTAATGTTATTAGTAACTTTTCACAAAGTCAAATTTCCTTTAAAAAGAATTATTATTATTAATCAATTATCATTGCGTAATTCTTAAAGAAAATTAACTATCAATGAAAGAATTCTCTTCCAATGAAGATTGGAATAAAAAAAATACTGTTGGCCCTGCTTTCTATGTATTTCATTATTATATTATATTATAAAAAAACAACATTTCGACTACCTGGTAGGTCTCTTCAGGTTAAATATATCGTGAGAATAGTCATTTAGGATTATTTTAGTATCTTCTTTTAATTCAACCCTCATGAGACATTAATACTTTTTTTGGATATTATTGTAAATTTTTAAATTTATATGTAGATTGAAACGGGATTGTATATTTTTTCCAAAGCGTGATTTTACATCGTCATCATGTTTGTAAAAACTTATGTCAAGTCAGACGATTTCGAGTGATGTCGTAATTAAATACAGTTACATTTTTATATTATTTTTAAAACTAGTATTAAAAGTGCAGTTTACACTAAGATTCCAAATAAAACACTGGTTGAAAGCTTATTTAATTTAATTTATTTTTTTGCATAAATGTATTACTTAAATAACCCGCTTTTACCAAATCTACAGAAACCCTGGCGTTGGAGTGAAATATGCTCATCCAGCTGGACTGTATATAAACTGGTGGAGTGGACGCTGACTAGGGAATTTCGGAATACGCACTGTGTTCGAACAGTCAAAGGAAAGAGAAAGACAGAGCGAAGAAGATTGAGAGCAAAACAGCTGATGCAGAATTACGAAGAACAGTGAAATGTCAAAGTCAAAGCAAATCGTAAGTGAACAATTCGATAAATGAGTCTGTCAAGGATCGTGAAACGACGAGTCAGCCCCGTGGATTGGCGCTGATCGGAACTGAATCGAGAAAAAACACGCCGATCATTGCCACCACCGCGCATGGTTGCTCGTGGAAACGACTCGCACCAAAAATTACTATATGCGTCGCTTCTCTGTCTTCCTTAGCCTGTCACTTTAAACGCTAACTCGATTTTTAATCTTTCGTTTTGATTACATTTTGACGGATGTGACATCTTCCATCTTTATATTTTTCCAAAATCAAGGATAGATTTTGGAATTTTTTTTAAACTTTAGACTATTTTTTTGGCCTCATGACTTTTTTATTGTTTATTTTGGAAAATTTGTGTACAGACTCTTTGAAGTGACTATACAAAAAAAAACATACATTGTTTCTTTGCCATTTGTTTTTTTAATGGAATTTGGAGAAGAGACCTGCTGCAAAAATGAGTGCTAATTGTGAAAATTCATTGCAGCTATTGCGTGTACAATCTGCTGAAGGCACAAAGCGAATTGAAGTACGACCTTCTGATACTGTCACACAACTTTTTGAAAAGGTATGGAGTAATTTATATTAATTAAAGAGTTGGTTTTATTTAATAGGAACATTAATTAACTTATTCATAAAACAATTATATAATTTAAAAAATGTACTTATAGTCAAAAACTTTTTGAACAATATGAGTTTTAAAATGACTCTGTTAATTCTACAAATGTTGTCTAAACTTTATTACATTTGATTTTGCTTCGATTACTGTCAAGTCAAGAAAATATTTTAAAATTGTGCTAATGACAAATATAAAGTGAATAAAAGAATAATAAAGACTTTAAAACTTCATTGGTGCATATCAGTTATTTTCTTTGACTTTGTATGAAATTAAAACTTTAAATTGTAAATTTTATAGTTAATTTGGTCATTTTCTTGATCTAATCAATCATTTAAAGTTTAGAGTTGAATTTAAAATATTAAATGTTTTTGTTTTGATTCAAGGATTAATAAAACAATACTTTAATTTTTAAAGTAATAGTGAAAATTTTTAAAGTATTATTTTTGTCATTGCAAATTGAAAATAAGAGAATTATTTTTAATACATTTAAAGTTAATATTTTTTTTACCTTAAAAAAATGTTATAAAAAAAAATAAAATAGTTTTAAACAAAATATGAATTATCTTTTGATTAATTTTATCTTTTGTAGATCTATGATGCATTTGAACTAAAAAGTTTTGCTTTTGGCCTTTACAAACAACGTAACCAAAAAGATGAAATTGTATCATCTCGCAGCAAATCCATTCAATCGGTTGGACTAAAACATGGAGACATGTTGTATATGGCACCAGTTAATGGTGCAGTTATTTGGGATAGCCCATCGACCAGCAGTGCCTCCAATAATGCATTTGCAGGTAATATTAAAACAAAAAATTAGTAACCTAAAAATTAAAATTAAAAATTTATAAATTTAATTTGAATTTATTATATTGATTTTTGCAAAAAATGAAAATAAGTGTGTCAATAAAAATTTATTACTATTATTTTGAATCCAAATATTTTGTTGGATCAACCTTTACAAGATATGAAAATTTTTGTCAACTCATGTTATGTACAATATTAGGACAAAAACTTATCTTCTTTAAAAAATGATTATTGATTTAAAGTTATTCTAATTTAACTACTTTTTTTATAGAACCTATGGATGTAAGTCCAAGTACTAGCAAAGGTCCTAATGGACAACAATCACAACAAAATTCTCTAAACAATTCTGTAAAACCAAATACTAATCCAACTCAAGATGATGTTGATTTACTCTTATGGAAATTAAATGGAAAAATACAAAGAAAGCGTGATGATAAGTTGTAAGTATTTTTATGTCTATAAAATAGCTATGCACTATAAAATAATATAATTCACATTTTGAAAAATACTTTTTTTAGTTGTCGGCATGGATCAAATGCTTGTTGCGTACATTGTTCTCCACTAGAGCCTTTTGATGAAGAATATCTGAAAGAACAAAATATAAAACATATGTCTTTTCATACATATTTAAGGAAACTTACAGCTGGCGTTGACAGGTAAATAATAAGATAATAATAAAAATATTTTTTTACTTATTAAATATTAAATATTAAACGATTTTTTTTTATTTGTAGGGGTAAATTTTTACAATTAGAAGACATAAGTTGTCGTATAAAAACTGGATGTAAAGATCATCCACCATGGCCTAAAGGCATTTGCAGTAAATGTCAACCAAACGCTATAACTTTAAATCGACAACTTTACAGACATATTGATAATGTAATGTTTGAAAATGCTAATTTAGTTGAACGATTTTTAAATTATTGGCGTATAACTGGTCATCAACGTATTGGCTATTTGTATGGCAGATATGAAGTACATTCAGATGTACCTCTAGGTATTAGGTCTGTTGTAGCTGCAATTTATGAACCACCTCAGGTAAAAATCTGACTAAATTGAAATGTAAAACTTATAGTATGTGGATTATTAAAAAATTTGTAATATAAATAAAAATTTTAATCACCATAAATGTTTTAGAAAAGTACAAGAGATTCAATAGTCCTTTTACCAGATGAAAAAGAAGCATTAGTAGATGAATTGGCTCAATCTTTGAATTTACAAAAAGTTGGATGGATTTTCACAGACTTAATTGCTGATGATGTTAAAAGAGGGACAGTAAGTTTAATTTTTAACTTTGATCTTAAACAATAATAATTGAAGTTAATAATTATATTTGGTTTAGGTGAAACATGTAAGAAATGTTGAAAGCCACTTTTTATCTGCACAAGAATGTATTATGGCTGGTCATATACAAAATAAACTTCCTAATCCTTGTCGATTTTCTCCAAGTGGTTACTTTGGATCAAAAGCTGTAACTGTCTGCGTTACTGGTAAGTTTTTAATGTACGATAAAAATTATTAAAAATACACAGAAAAAATAATGTATTTATTTTTTGAAAGGCGATAACAAAAATCAAGTTCACATGGAAGGATATCAAGTAACTAACCAGTGCATGGCGCTTGTCCGAGATGGATGTTTAGTACCAACAAAAGATGCACCTGAACTGGGTTACGTTATTGAGTCAACAGATAAGCAATATGTTCCAGATGTTTATTACAAGGTAAGTTATTCTTATCTTTAATAATATATTTTTTGCGCTTGATCAGAATCTGATGTGGGTAAGTTTTTGAATTATTAAAATAATGATTATTGATTGAAGTAAACCACTGTCTGAAGTTTTTATTAACTTGAAGCAAATGTCAAAATTTTGTTCTAAACAAGAGTAGAAACTATTTTATAATACATTGTACACAGATTTTTATATTAAGCGGAAAAAATATTTAATTTTTAGTTTTGTAAATTTTATACTCTTTAATGATTTAATGAAGTTAATATTAATTTAGCAATTGCTGTGAAAAGTGGATGGGTTTAAGAAAAAATAAGGCAGTTTTTTTTGCACGAAGAAATGAATTCATAACTGAAAATTGACGATCTAAAAGTACATTAACTTGGGTAACGAGCGTACACTTGAATCGCAATTAAATAACTAATTCGTACCGAATATAAGCTCCACTGGCGTTTACGCGTTAGCCTGTGGAGAAGTAAACCTAAAATCGTTAGGTCAGGAACAAAATAATATAATATTTACGGCCCTCGTATACTCTCGTGTTTCGTTGAAGAGTAAAAATCAAGTAAGTTTCGTTTTTTCAAAGAAAATAACGAAAAAAGTATAAAGTTTTTCCTAGTTCGTCGCTTCGTTCGCATATAGTATACTTTTTTTTCATCGCAATATAATTCGCATCCTATTCGATAATAGGAATCGGTAATTTTTTGTTTGTGTTGTGTATGTGTTTCGGTAAGAGGGAAAACGGCTTCGAAATCGCGTCATTTATTACAAGCTATGCGTTGTTGTCTCGTCAACTTCATAAAAATATATATACAGGTGGCTTATACTCTTGGTTTTTCCTTTACTGTCGCATTTTTTAATTATGTTAACTTGTTTTCTTAAAGAGACTCGTGGTTTATTTTTTAATAGTCGATTTTTAATACAACTTCGCGCGCAGTTACAATGTAACATTGTTAAACGTGTATTTTCGTGACTTACAATATGAAAACCGAAATGAAGAAGAGAAACTTATCGTTCGAGCAACGCTTGTGTTTACATTTTTTTTGTACGGATTTTTTTTCATATATTCGCTTGACTTCGCGCGATCTTGCACAATTACATTTTTACCGTTTAAATAGGCGTCATTCGCTTTTACACATAAATTTCTTGCGTACATTCTTTTATATTCCCACCCTCATCGCTTATATTCGTCGGCGATCCTCTTCATAAACGTTTATACGCCACGCGATACACAATTATTATAGTCAGATACACAATTAACAGCGTTAAAACTTTTAAGTTCAACATCGAATGAGGTTCTCTTCTTTAGAAGGCATTTCTCGCGACGATCTGTTTTCTCTACAGCTAATTTCGACGAGAATATGCTTGCATCGATACGCTTTACGGAAAGTGAGCCACCTTAGAAGCTCGTCCTGAGGAAAAAATTTTTTTTATCAATCACCTTAAAAAGTCTATTATTTTTTTTCAACTACACGAATGATCATGAAAGAAACAACATTGTGCACGCTGCAACTGGACAAGATAGTTTATTTCTGTATTTGTTTTTATAACTTTTAAACTTAAATTTTATTGGAAGACTATCTTACGGAATGTCGAGAAAAAACGCGACCAACTCTATTGGACAGCACAGTAGCTTTTTTTTACAAAAGCAAGCAAAAAGCGATTCTTTTTTCCTTTTTACAACAAGTCGATAGTTTTGTGCTTCTTTCATAATCATCAAATAGCAATTAGTTTTTGTAGCGCTCTTGGTCTATTTATAATCTACAATCGCATTCGATCCTCAAGATTTTGCTAAAGGTGACTCGTTGTTTTTCGCTTAAATAGTTACACTCGTTTAAACGCGTTTTGTGAATACGTAATACACAGTAGTAGTTAGGTAGTGTAGCAGTAATATCTGTCTCGCTTTCTCTCTCTTTTTTATTTTTTTCACCCTAAAACGTGGCATACTCGTGTATTTGTGTGTGACAATTTTTAATCGTGTAACGCTTCATCTTTATCACGCTCCTGTGTACTTGTACAATATTTCTTTTTTGTTTTTTATCGTATTTCGTGGTTTATAGTACAATAACGATGGGATTTACGAGGATTTACATATGAGTAGCACATAACATATTACATAATCGTAGTATTTTTCGATATACAGCATCGAGGAATGATTCCGTTAAATACACAGACTTTCGTACACGTGCGTCTGTTATTTTTTTTATTTATTTTTTATTTTTTTTATTTTACGCTTTCCGACCGAGAAAAAACATTCGCTTTTTTCTATTCTCAAAAAATTTTTCATCTCGTTAAACGCATCAGCATTAGTACTTTGTTCATTCTCTCGATGAAAAGGCTTCAATAGCCCAAGATTTTGCGCGCTCAACCACTTCTAATACGTATACCTTTTCGCATCGCTCTCACCTATCCTATATTAACTCTTAAACACACTTGCGTAAAACATACACTCTAAAGACACACGATGATATTTATTCGTTTTTCATCGATTTGAGGTTCGTTCTCAAAAAAATGCGACGCATTAGTTTATCTCCCTCTCTATATCCTTTTAGGCCATACTTTGCAAAATGTTAAATTTTCGCGTACGTTATCTGGTGCGAGATTAACCAACCATTTATTTCCGTTTACTTTTTTTTAAGTTTTTTTAATCATTTTTATATACGCGATTTTAAGATTAGAGGCTCGCTACTTTAATGGAGAGCAAAACTAGATCGAGAGCTTTTCGGTAGGGTCACACTTTTCACACTGTTTAATATTATTTCCTTTTTCCACTTTTCTCTACCTAAATTACGCACTATTTCGCTGCGTAGTGATCACATTAGAACAACATATTTGTATATAAGCTTCCCTGGCTGTCTCTCAACCCACGTCTTGCCTCTGGAAGGATACACGAGCTTTTTAATTAACGTTTTTATATATCCGGTTCAATCGGACTTTTCGCGCCGAACCACGCGCAATTGCATTCTTCGGCCAAAAAACATACAAGTCCTGTCTAAAAATATATATAATGTATATGTATATATATTTGTATATATATATATGTATGTATGCTTGTGTGCTTAATCGCTCCCGGTGTATTTTTTACTTTGTTTACAGTAGTCATTTTAATATTCATATTAATTCCCACATTTGCGGTATCGTCGCTAACGATTAACTCCTATGGGTAGCGTTTTTCCTCTCTATACTTCGTTACAAATTACCGTACCAGGCAAGAGTATCTTTCGTTACTTTGAAACACTTATTTTAATTCTATTCAAGTTTATTTATAACTTGTATTAAAGATTTAGAGAAAATAGCGCAAAAAAGTGCCGATTACACGAAGCAAAAATAATTATTTCACAGAATTAAAATAATTTGACAAAATAATTATTTTGAAGCAGTCAGCTTGACTTTTAACTGCGCTTCTTTATCGAACTTAAAAATATTAGTTTTAAATATTGGTTAAGAACGTGATAAGTCTTACGCCTACCCTTTGAAGGTTATTTGGAAGAAATGAATGTAATAATGCATATTAATAAATGTAAAGTACTTTATTAAAGTAACGATAGGTACTTTATGACTGCGTTGCATAATTAATTCTTTAACGTACGATTTTCAATAATATTTTTTTAATATTTTTTCTGCATTTTTAAGTTCATCAAGTTACACTTCAACTATTACGCGTGCCCGTATACAGTTTTAATATACACATACAATAGCGAAAATAAACCTCGGAGCTTACCGCGTAGCTTTTTCCCCTTTTTTTTATCGTCAGCTGCTAAAACAATTTACCGCATCTTTTCTAACTAGGAGTCATCGATTTGAGGTACGTGTATATGCATCGGTCCAAAAAATTTCGCGTCATTCGCATTTAGACAAAAGTTTATTTTTTTATTCTCTCACTTTTAAAGTGTATATACCTGTATATACGCACGTAAGTGTGTGTGCATACGAATCGTCTTAATTATTCTTTAAATCGTTACAATAGAACCTGACTCGCGTTAGTTAGGAAAATATCGATATTTGTCATCTACTACCGTCTGTTCAATAATTACGACTTTTGCCATAATCGCCGATTTCTCGTGATATCTATTTTTTTATGTACTTATTTTTCGTTAAACTTGTTTACGCTTTAAAAATAGATTTCAACCTCTTTAGAGACTCTAAACTTTTAAATATTCGCGGACAGTAGTGATTCCTCCTACATGCGAAAAATGGACTCTTTACACCAAAATCATCCTCTTTCTTCATTGTTTAATAATTCGACAAATACGGCACACGCGAAAAATCTTCAAAAAAACTTTCACCCACCCCTTTTTTAAATCATCATCATTTCGTCGTCGTTCCTCCCAAATTCGATTTTTTATAGAATAGAAACGTATTATCATCGCCCACATAATTCTCATTTTACGAAAAAGGAAAAAAAAAGAAAAAAAGAACATCTAAAACGCAAAAGGCTTGTTAACGTCGAGCCTTCGTTACAGCTTGCCGCATTTGGTGATCAAGATTGCCTTGGTCGGTTTTCCGGTCTGATCACCATACGTTGAAATCTTTTCTACAAGATCAAGGCCCTCAACAACATGGCCGAAGATTCCAGTAAAGCCTCTCATCTCTTGCAGTATTATGCGAAACTGCGAACCTACCATGCCGAGATTGTCGTGTCTCTTCTGCGTCCTCCTCATGCCCACTGCACCCCTCACCGCTGGGAACTTAGTATCGTCTGGCATAAAGTATCCGTCTTCAAAGATGCTCCTACCGCCTCGTCCATTATTTAGTTCGAAATCACCGGTTATAACGCTTTCACCTTCCCAGCACTGGAAGATCGTACAGCCCTTGTATCCCACTCCGACTTCTCCGGTAGCTAGTACACTAAAATTCTTCGCCATTTTCGGGGCAGCATCAGGCCTGACCTCAATAACGATTCTTCCGTGAGGCGAACCGTTCACCTCAATGTTGAAATAATACATGGGATATGGATTGGATGGTCCCCTGAGGTTGGACGGTGGCTGCTGCGGCGAATGAACCGTAACGAGATTGCCACTGTTAGCAGCAGCAGCTGCTGCTGCTGTTGCTGCCGCAGCGGCTGCTTCCGCCGGACTCATGAAGCTCGTGGCGGTTTGCTGCAGTATGGCGTTGGGCGGCGGTGCTACTGCCGGCTTCACGGACGGGGAGCCTGGCGGTATCAAAAGTTGTTGCTGCTGCTGTGGTTGCGGCTGAGGTTGAGGTTGAGTGGGCTGAGGCGCTTGAGGAGGTGGGGGTGGAGCTGCCGGAGCCACATGGACGGTTGCCACCTGGGCTGGTATATGATACTCGATCGAACCGTTCTGCAAGTGCTGCTGCTTACTAACAACGTGCCTCGAATACAGCTGGGACATGCAATAATTCGCAAGGAAAAGTATCGGGTTCTGCGAAGCGGCAATATGATTCGGTATACGGCCACCGTTGCCCGCTTGCGAAACTAATGGCTCGCCCGAATGTATGCCAGCGACGGCTTGTTTTAGGAGCGCGAAATCGAACACAACGCCAGAGTTACCGATAAGATCATCTAACTGGCACTGAAGCATCATTTCTTGATACTTGGTCTGTAGCCTCTGCTTCTCGAGCATGAGTTCGGTATGAAGGGAGTAAATATCGCTCGGTTCGTTCGAAAGCTGAAGGGACGTTTTAGCCTTGCCAAGTGTCTCGCGTGCATCCGTAATCTCCGGGAAGTGACTCCAGCCATTCTGAAGATCGGTCTCGACGTGAGTCTTCAGAGTGACGCAGGCCTCCAAAACTTTAATGAGAAACTCTCGTTGTTGTATCGCGAGTCGCTGAATCTCAGCTGAGAGCTTGCCCATTGCCGCTAATTCTAATTGAACCTAAAAAGTTCAGATAATTTTATCATCCAAAATCTTTGATATAATAAACAAGTAAAATATTTAAATTAAGTAAGTAGTATACTTACATCTGACATGAGTTGTTCTTTGGCATCAGTCTGAGATTTAATCTGGTGACCAGGATGTTCTTGTGGCGTGGCACATGCTCGGCAGAGTGCTGTGCAACAAGTTCCACACCAGAGTGCAAGTGGCATTCCATGGGTATGGCAATTTTCGCTCTGTAAATAGAACGTAACATATTTTAAAACTCGCATTATTAATTTATTTTACTATTACTATAGTACGCTTAATAAGAAATTTTGAATATTCAATTTTTAATAGCGAAATTTCTGCTGATTTCATGCGATATTTTATCTGGTAGATGAAATCTCTTGAATAGCTTTTCATTTTTGGTGCCTATTATCGCACGTTTCTCACTACATTTTCTTCATACTAAATTATGTTGTATATCAGAACTAAGATTATAATAAATCTTAAACTACTACAGATCAGTAATGTCGAAGAATATTGCATCAATATATGATGTCTTGAAATATTGTTTTGCTTACATATTATTTTTTTAACTTGGTCTACTTGTTTCAAGTAAGTTTAATTGCATTTGCTTATATTTGTATAAGAATCAAGTTTACGAAAGCATTAATCTGAATATTAATTATATGAATTTTCTTCAAGTTACATTAAGTCTAATGATAATGATACTAATGTAAATGTAAAACTTTTATCACAAGTTTTCTTATGAAAGCAAGAACATCAATATCTCAAGATCCAAGGATATCTAAGTAATTAGAATCTCATGAATAGAAATATTTTTCAATTAGAACCATCTAAAACCATGAAAGTTTGTGAAGTAAATTTTTGATGATTCAAAGATTAATAGAGCTGTTTGCATAAATATCTTTATTAAGCATCAATTGAATTTTGTAAATTATCATTTGCAAATTTGGAGCAAATTTTTCATCATTAATAGTAATATTCCTTCAAAACAGACTATTTTTAAAGTAATTGTACCTTTCTTTCCTTATCAGTAGGCTTTGGACCAATATTGTTCTGAGTTATTTTAAGGTGGGAAAAATTATTGGCTAAAGCTAAAAGAGGCGAGTGCGTCGGCAAGGCATCTGGTCCTTGGTCACCCAAGTCTGTTCTCTTCCAACAGTGGGCACAAAACAGCTCACGTCCCTTCAGCAAATTGTTTTCTATGCAGCGCAAACAAAAGTAATGCTTGCAACTAAGAAATTTGGGACATTGCTCCGTGTCATTGTACTTTTGTTTGCAGTAGCTGCATAGTGTCAGCTCTTCTAGGTCTGTCAAAACGTTTGGATCCAGCATCTGAAAGTAAAAACAAATAAGCTTTAAAATTATAAATCAGTAAAATAAAAAATAAAAAAATATTTAATACTAAATTATTAATTTATAAATTTTAAACTTTCAAAATTCCGTAAGAAAAGATTTCCTAAAATTAATCGAAACCTCATCCGAGCAGATAATTAAATAAACCACAAACTAAAATTCATATCTCAAACAGCAACAAGTTAAACCGCCAGGAGTATAGCAATTTTATCTTGTCACAATCACAGCTCCAGCGACTGCATTTTTCCGAGCATAAGAGAAAAAACGAGGGGAAAAAGTGTGAAGCACAAATGTAGATGCAACCGTCCAATCAAGAGCAAAACTGGAACGTTCTGCAAGAATCAATCGCCAGATGACGCGGAGAAAAATAAAGCAAAGTAAAAGATATTGAGTCTCAGCGTCCCTTTGCGCGCCAGACGCTTCAAAAGATCGGTTATGCAACTGTTAAGAGAGGCTCGAGAGCGCGCCAACTCTTTAGCGATCGCACTCAAAGGAGAAGGGGATATATCGCGATTTTAGAATACGCAAATTTCATAATTTATACATCGGTTCTGGCGGAGATTTCCAATTGGAATTATGAAACAGCACTTTTTAAAGGTAGACTATCACTCCGAGAAGTGTCTGGATCAGAAGTTCAAGAGCCGATTTTTATATTATTCTTTATCAGTTCGAACGTTTATAGAGTCCGAGAATAAAACGCAAAGCAACGTGGGAATCTTGCGTTAGAAAAACAGAAAGAGCACGCGAAGAATCAGTATACCGAAGGTGAATGTGCAGACAAAAGAAAAAAATGACACTTTGCGGAGTAAAGAACGGCGGCTGCAAGAGACGGAAAGACGAGTCTCGACGCCGGGGCACGCATGCGCCCGAAATCCCGCCAAAACCCATTGTATGGATGTGTGTATACACTGAATCTCCTCCGCGTACTCTAGCTGCGAGGGGGCAGTCGCCGCCGCCACTCTGTTAAAAAGAAAGATAAAAAATCGATGTGTTCTCTTTCTCTCTCGCTCTCCTTCGCCACGGGGAGATACGAAAAAAGCGAGTCGGTAGCGAGAGGGGAAATTTGAAGCGCGGGGGAGAAACGAACGTGCGCGCGTGTACACATCGCGCACGCACACAGTCAGAGAAAAAACCGATAAAAGCTAACTCCGATTTCGCCTGCTGCTGCTTATCGCCGCACTTTTTATCCGTCTCTCTTTCTCTCTCTACAGATTCTTGCTCCGCTGGCTTGCAGCGGCTATCAAAAATACACGTAGACACAGGGAAGGGACCGCGAAAAAAAGCAAAAGAAACTGGAACAGACCGCAGTGCTCGGCAGAGAACGATGCGGACAAGGAGAGAGAGAGGGAGAGGAGAAAGAAATTCGCGGGAACGCCGCTCTCTCTTTCTCTCTCATTCTGCGCTAAGCAACACCAATGTTTCCTCGCACACGCACTCACGCTTTCTCCTCGCGCTGTTTCACGCGTGGCGTATACACAAAAATGAGGCACTGCATGGCACGAGGAGCAAAAAGCAGCCAAGAGTCCCTTCGAAAGGAAAAATGTGCTCCCTGCGGACGAATGCTTTACCGTGTCTGGCTCGACGAGTCCGCAGCGCGCGCGCGACGTTTTTCACGCACTCTCTCCAGCCTCGCGCGTGCTGTCTCGTTCTCACTCTCTCTCTCTTTCTACCGACGTCGTCGTGGCCTTGGCATGAAGGAGGAAGAGGAGGTGGAAGCCTCTGCCCCCGGCAGGCTACTTAGCAGCTTGCCGCTTTCCTGGTGACGATCTCGGCATCCGGCACAAAGAACTCTGGGTCAGACGCGGAGCCAGAGAGCTTCCTGCCTTCTCGTCGGCCTCGTCTTCGTCGCTGACGCCGCGCGCGCGTCTCTGCCTCGTTCTCTCGGCAGTCAAGACTGTCGTGACAACTACTTCTTTCTCTCGCACTCTTCTGGCCTGACTCCGACTCTCTCTCCACACACACATACACACACAAGCGCGCCGACGCTGGCGCGCTCTCTCTCTCTCTCTCTCCTTCTCTCTCTGTTTATCTTTCGACGGTTTATGACGGTCACTGCTCGAGTCCACCAACGAAACCACGCGCATCGAGCTTACGAATTGACTCTTCCAATATGCCTTACTGTTTATTTTGGTGCTTACACTACTGTCGTTTTTTTGCGGATTCGTTTTGGCTTAAATGTTTTTAAGAAAGTTTTTTCACTTTTAAAGCAATCTTGACCAAGTGATGCTCCGAATGTTTTTTTTTTTATAACTAAATTCACGAGTTGATTTTCGCGGCTTTTCAAATCGATAAAGCGTATGTAAAGTACATGCTAATAATCCGAAATCAATGCTGCAGTATTCGGTCACACATGTTAAGTAAAAATAACCACGTGTTGAAATATTCAGGAGCTGTAGCGCACACTGCACCTAAATATAAAATCCTATCCCCAATTGCAAGTCACGTAATTAGTAACCCAAAAAAACTCAAATTACACGTCAAAGTAAAACAACAACAACCTGCTACCTACAGCCAACAATACAAGTCTACCGGGATTCTGGCAGCCGTTTTGCGTTGTGCGACAGCACGCGTGTCTCCTACTGACAATGTTGCTGACGGATTTAAAGGCTTTGTGCGTGCGCACTTGACGTCAATTGCCCGACCCGACTATTAAAATAAACGTCGTATTTACAAAAGTGAGAAAAATCTGCAGAAATCTCCCGACCATGCGTTAGTTAATCTCCCTGAAGTACGTATTGACCGTCATTTAAAAGTTTACTGGCTACTCTTGACCGTTCCTTGACGCAGACGTCTCCCTCTCGCTCCAGGGACGTAGATTTAGGCAAATGTATGCGCGCTTGCAACAATACGATATATACCTGCGGAATATTACGAGAAAGAGGAAGCCCGAGATGGAGGAGAAGGGGATGGAGGGTATATTGTGCGTGAGAGAAGAGGGAGCCCGCGTGCGGTGCCAAAAAGGACTGCCGCCGCCGGGCGGGAGCGGGAGGAGGATGAACACAACAATGAAGCGAGTCGAGCACAAAAGCAGGAGAAAAAATAAAGTTCTCCCTTTACAGAACTGCGCCTGCATGCCGCATCGCGCAAGATGTTTGCCTGCACACAGACTATCCTCTCGCTCCCACCTCCGCTCGTATCGCATTCCCCTCACTCCTAGGTTTACGCACTGGGCGTAACAACAATGACAAAAGCACAAAACAAATGAGTACGGTGAATGGAAGTTGAACTAACCACTGCTACTGGCATGGCGGTGCACCGTAATCGAGGGAACAACGAGTCCTCGGCTCGAAGCACGGCAGAATATAATTCGGATGTCGAGACGCAGACTGCCGAGCGCGCGCCTCCTGAGCAGCGCTGTCTTCGCGCCCGCGCGCACACAGCACAACTAGCACCACTGGCTGCCTTGGCCGTTGACGTCGGCGTGGATCCGCGCTTGCGCCGAGGCACGGGTATTTCTCCTTGCCCCTCTCGTCCTTGTCGTCGGCGAAGTTTTCGTGGGCTGCTGCTGCGCAGAGAGCGACACCTTCGCGGCTTCCCCGCTGCAAGCCGGCACTTGATCCTTCAGCTAAGTCTGCTGCTCGTTCGTACAAACTCGTTGCCGGATGTTGGCCGACTGACTGCACGTTTTTCCGCGGCTCTCCCTCTCTGCAGGCCGACGCGTCGGCTTGCCGCGCGGGAACGACGAGCGATTGAGATTTTCTCCACGATGCACGACCTGAATTTCGCGGGGTGGATTCCTCTTCTCTTCGGACGCCGCTCGATAGCCGATCGCCACACTTTACGTGCAACGGGAAAGAGACTGGCAAAGTGCGTGCTGTCTCTCTTGCTGCCGGTCGCGACGTTTACACACTTGGGAGGCAACCGCAGGGGACCGACGTGATTGCCGTGAGCCGTCGCAGGCGCGTGATGCAAACACCGCTCGATGGCCCTCTGTTTCATATCCAGCGTACTAAAAGCAGAATCTAGAGCGCGCATCTCTTTTAGCGGCAAAATTTCGAATACTTATCAAACAGGTGGCAGTGTTTCTGCAGATTAACAAAAATTTTACGGTAAGCTGGTTGGGATTTTTCGCATTAGCATCCTCTGTTTTTTAATTTGATTTTATTCGACCTGGTTTTTATGTTTTTCAATATGAAGTCTAAGGGGTAGTTATTATTTAATAGTATCCTTTTATCTGATTTTAAATTGTAATTATGAAATCGCTCATTTGACAATTTGATCGATCTATATCTATCAAATTAAATATGATATTTTTTTGCTACAGGGAATTGTTCAAATTATAATTTATTATTCTGTCTGATGCAGTCGATTTCTGCGAACCAGTTTATTATTTTTTTATTTTTGTCCAACTTTGTTAAAGTTTTAAAATTAAATCTAAAAAATGTATTTTGTTTTTATTTTCAATCTCGAATGTAAATTATAGATCATACGAATTGAAACTGAACTATAATTAATTATCGTCGTATGAATTAAAGAGTTTGCCACTGCGTCAATGTGTTGTCTTTTTATAACATAAAAACGTATTGTCCACATATCTAATTTTGAAATTATTTGATTATTCTTTTCTTAATAATTTAGAAAAACTTACCTTTTAAAAAATTTTACTTACTCTTCTTTAATATTAAAAAATTTATTCAACTTGTATTAAAAATCACTTCCAAATTTATCACATATGAATTTTACTTCACACACGACAAAATATATGGAGTAACGCTTCGCGCATCAGGAAATGGTTAGTACTTTTCGTTACAAGACCGTTAAATTCAATTTTTTACACGAGGCTGATAACTTTTACGGCCAAGGTGCGAACATTATTTTTCGATAGAGCAGCCGCAAAGTACAACTTTATGGACGTGTACGCGCTTCACGTATACGTGAACAGCCGTATAATAGTTCGTAAAGTCGATCTGTGCGACTTCTCTACCGAAAAATTATATTTCACGCATTAAATTTACTTTTGCATTGAGTTGCAAAAAATAGCGTGTTCAACACGTGCGTGAAATCGCCGTTCACGCACTTGTTGCATAATATACTGTATTTATCTATTTATTGAACCAATATTGAACCTATATATATTTTATAAAGAAATTTTCAAATATACCTTAATATGATTATCATAATAATATCCATCTGTGAAACACGAGATGCTACATACGTTTAATTATACAATTTTTTTATCAACCAAAGCTTCATGCAAATATTTATGCATGACTTACATCACCCCATAAGTTAACTTTAATGCAAGTGCTATTAAAATTTAAAATTGAACAATATTTAAACTTTAAATCAGAAAATGCTTTGATAAAATTGTCTCTATTTTTTAGTTGCGTGTAAAAATTATTAAACAAATTATTTTTTTCCAGGAGAAAGATTCATATGGTAACGAAGTGTCAAGATTGGCTAGACCACTCCCCGTTGAGTACTTACTAGTAGATGTTCCTGCTTCAACACCATTAACTCCTCAATTTACATTTTATGCTAATGATAATATTACACCATTCCCTGTTGAAAACAGGTATGTATTAATAAACCTTTTTCTACAAAAATAAAAATTTCATACTTATATATACAATGTGAATGCCTAGGTTGATCGATGGCCAAGTTCAAGAATTCAGTTCTCTGGCAACATACATGCAACAATTCAGCCCTGATCAGTTCCTTGAAGCTATATCAGACTTTCATCTACTTATATTCATTGCTAGTATGGACATGCTGCCATTAAAGGTTTAACTATTTTTCTATTTTTTAGCGTTTTAAAAAATAGTTTAAAACATGTTTTCAAATAATAAAATACTTTGTTTTGTAGAATCATATGAGTTCACTTTTGGAAGCCATTCGCACTAGTGATAAAGAAAAAGCAGCTGAGTGGGCTCGTTCTGAACATTGGGCAACAGTTGAGCAACTAATATCGGCTACATCATCTGCAGGTTCAGCGCACAGTGCTGATTTTGGAAATGCTCCAGTAGGCTCTGTATCTAGTAGTGTGGGAGTCGGAGTTGGGACTGACAATCCCAGAACTGAACAAACTTTATGGACTTGTTCATATTGTACTTTTCTTAATCCTGCAGAAATGAATGCATGTGAAATGTGCAATTTACCAAGGTGAATTTCACTTTTTTGATATTTTTTAGAGAAGATTGCAGTAAGAATGATTTAGAAAAAGAATTTTTAATGCTACAATTTTCAACTTGAATATTTTTGCGTGTTTAAAAGCAATTTCA
>JAWWEM010000054.1:1604918-1659240 GCA_035582935.1 Ormyrus thymus | reverse complement strand
TCAGGATAGTGCAAGTTTGTCCTTCGATTACGATAGAGTATACTAATTTTTAATGAGATATTTTTCTCAGTGCAGTTTTAGATTATATGCATGCATGATTTTATAGAAATCAACATTTCTCAAAACTTTATGGTAAATGCAATCTACTATCATTTTGCACTACCTTGAAATCGAAGTACGTTGCAGTTATTTGTTATAGAGAAGCATTGTTTTATTATTTGTTTATCCTGCCTTTTTCCCAGCTTTAGGCTTTATCATGTTGCATTTACTGCTTTGCTTATATTATTTAGAATATATAAATTTAAAGCTATTTTGTTTTTCCTTCAAGTAGAAAATCTATATGCATTTTCAAAATTAACGTGTTGCGAGTTTGAGCAGTTTAGTTAACAAAACCTTTTGCATTTAAATAAAGTTTTAAGATTTAAAAATGAATAATTGTTATTTTTATACCCACAGAGTTGAAAAATATAACTAAAATTATTTAACAAACTTAATTAATATGAACTTTAATAGTCATTTTTCAAGGGAACGAAGATGATAGTTATTGCTGAGCAATAAAAGTCATTTTTATGACTGAATAATGATTTACTAGTTAAAAATTGTATCCCTGAAAAAAATCATTTAAATAAAAGAACAAATTTTCACACTAAGAAAAAATAAAAATATAAAAACGTGCGCGAAACGGTCATTTTTTTATATTACTGCGTCGCTTTCTAATCATTGCAACTGTTTATCTTATCTTGCACAGATACACAGTCAACCCTCTCTGAAATTGACCGATTAAGAATTCAAATAGTACATAGTATGCCTTCGTATCATTCACTGTCTATGCTACTTCGCTGCAGTGCCGATATCAATTACATCGCAGTGCCTTCAGGTAAAGACACTCGTAAAAGATGATTCAAAAATTGGAATAAAAAGCGCGAATTTTCTGAATTACAAAGAAGCCGTTTATGCATTGACATCTGTTTGGTCGACATCGATTGTTATTCGAGACGTGCTTTCAGAGGTTGAAATGCGGAACTCGGGTGCGGCTTTTTATGACAGAGGCACGACTTTCTAAAAAAAACGCTTTTTTTTTAAATATTTGCGTTGAAGTAAGTAAATCATTTTTTTGTTAATAATATTACAAAATTACACGTTTAGATTATAATCCAATAATTGAAAATATTAAAAAGCAATTTTGATTTAACAAACAACCAAGTGTAGTTATTGTATAGTGTAGTAACTTTTCACAACATCCTTTGAGAGTTGCGGAGGTAATATCTTATTGTTAGTTACAGTCACAAACACTTACGTATTAGAGTCATGTAAAACTAAAAATATATATTGATACATTTTAAGCTTGCAATGATTCTTAATTAGGAAGAAAAAATTGAATATATTTATTACCATTATGATTTACATAAATAAAACTGAATGTACCGTCTGTTAAAACCGGATATGCTGCAAACAACAAATATTATATGCCAATAAATTGTTTCACGTCATTTGCAACAATTTCTGTGAATGAAACGTTAGCAGGGGATAAACCAGAATATTAAAATTTTTGTGGACATGGAAAAGTGCAAGAGGAAAAACGCGTAAAATAGATTAATTCTCACGAGCGATAAAAATTATCATGTTCCAGTTTTATGATATACATGTAGTCGCCTTTAGCCACTACACATTTACTTAACAGAAATTGAAACTATTACGTTACATCAAGCAACAAACTCCCAACTACATAAAGTGATTAGCATTCTTACCCCACTTTTCGAGAAATCGAAAATAAGAACGATGATTCACGCAAATTAGCACGCACTTAACAGTGTGTACAATAGGCTGGAAGGTTAAAATATACTAGAAAAAAGCCTTTTGAATAAATTTAAGATATACACCCAACGCAGAACAAACCAAATCCTCGAAGATAAAAACTCGGACATTATCAAAAGCAGTTGAGGTTGAATTTTTAAACCCATTAGTTTCCACGAGGAAACAAATGCGCTTAAAAATTAACCTTTAACAAAATTGAGCATTGACACAAATAAATATTAGTATTTACGTTCCAACCGTCGAACTCGAAAACTGGACTCGCGACGCTACAATCCAACCTCGAGAGAGAAATAACCAAAAATATACTCGCATCCCGCCAATTAAAGTCTCAAGTCACGCATTTGCACACTTACGGCAAAAGCCAGATCAGATGCAGACAGCCTGCCGACCGCGAGAATTTAAATCTGAATGGCGCGGCGTGTGCGCGCGCACCTCGGGATCGGGTTTGAAAAGGCAAAAGGTGTCGCGTCAACAATAACGTGCAGATGCAAAGCCACTTGTCGAGCAGACGGATTGTGTTCCGATTGTGTGCTCGAAGGACTTTGCTTGTGGCGAAAAAGCGGAGCTGAGGTGGATTTCCTTTAGAAAGCTTCCAGGGCCGCGTTGCGGCCAAATCTGCTTGAATTCGTAATTAAACGAGACGTTTTTACTTATTGTAGTTGTTATTATCGGATTCGGCGAGTGTCTTATTGTGGCTTATTGTAATAATAAACTTAAACAGAAATGTTAAATTTTTATAAAGCAAATTAAAGATTTTCCTCGATGATTGTGAAGTTGTTTTCGTAGGAATGTTTTTCAATTTTAACAAGCGATTGGTTCAACTTTAAGGAAAAGTCTCTTATTTCGTCAATAAACAGAATATAGATTTCCTGTTTAACAATTTTGACAAAATCAATTAACTAAACAGGTAAAAGACATGCATAAGTAAACAAAATCTATTCACTTTAATCTCGTGCTTTCTCAATGTCTGTGTACACATAATCAATCACAATTTTTGCTTTACGCAAACCTAATTTTCTTATTACTTCTAGTATACCAATCACATTCTGAAAGTGTCAACAAGGGGTTGCCTTTTTATCGTCCCTTTCATCACTTTATAAAGCTCATTTTCAGATTGAAGCGGAAAGTTACACCTGTTAGGATTATGACTTTTAATAATAGAAACGAGAAAGAACCTTTTAATCGATCCGCAAACTAATCAAACGCTTCCGTCGACAGGTACACAAGAAAGCTTCTTTCTAAAATGTAGGTAAAATTTATTAAAAAACTACACTTCTAAATTTTTTTTAAAAAACAGTTTTTTTTTTATTTAAAGTACGAATTATATAAACTTTAAAACTCGTTTTTAATTCACATTTTTATTGTTGTCTGACAATTACCTTAAGCAACATGTAATTGCTAAGAAAACGATAATGTAATTTTATACAATCAGATACCTGTATGGAACTATTAACTACCGCAAGAATTGTGTAAAGATCGAGCGTTTTTTATACTCGAAACTTTTTACTCGACAATTCGTTCACTAACCTTATAAATAAATCAATATCTCGGCACCGCACGTCAAAAAAAAAATTGCTATCTCCCGATAAGCCGCGGCAACTAAAAAGCCCTCCCGTCGGTCGGGTCGGGTAAAGAGCGAAATCCTTCCCTTGGAAACGCCGCTCGCTCGCAGCTCCGCCGCCTTGCAAACACGCGGCAAAATAAAGAGCAAAGAGAGCGAGAACGATAAACGCTCCGGTACAAAAAAAAAAGGGAAAACACAGACGCTCGAAGCGCCAAAAAAACGTAGAGCCGGCCGACTCTCCGCCACGCTCTCCGCTATCGTCCGATCCCCACCCGAATGGATCCTTCGACATTTTTTCTCCGTAGGGCGAGAAGACGCCGCCAGCCGAGGCCGAGTTCTGAAAATCCCGCGTGCCCGCCTTTGTTGCTCGCGGCGATCGACGAGCGAGAGAGAGAGAGAGAGAGGGAGCAAACAACACACACGAGCGCGCGTCTCCTCTATTAGTTTATATAGCGGCCGAGGTGAAGCTTGAACTCAGTCGTCGCTGCGCTCGACGAGTAGAAACACATCGCGGGCAGACGAGTCACGGAACATTCAACCAGGCACCACCATGCGTTACTGTAAGTCTCTCTGATAACTCGCCGACCGGCGTCCGTTCTCTCTCGCTCTCGGGCTTTAGCTCTAGCTTTCGCGACGGCCGCGCGGTTTTTTGACGAAACGCCGCCGCAGTAATACAGGACTCGAGTTTTCCAACGGACGTGGGGTTTAATGTATACGTATGTGGAAGCAGCGAAATGTAGAGGATCGATTGGTACACGTCGTAAACAGATCGCGCACTTCCGACGCGGGGAATAAATACTTAATGAGATTACGGTTGATAAGTTGATAATACGTATGATTCTATCTTGAGGCTTTTTAATTGATGTTGAGATTCAATATTATTAGCAGTGAGTAATTGATAAGCAATATTTCCTTTGTTTAATCGCGTTTCAAATAATATTAATTTTTTTTGTGTTGCTTACATATTATTACAGCTCTTTAATACAGCTATCGTTTTCGGATTGATTTTTTTCTGAAACACTGCTGATTTGATTTACAAAATAAATGTTTCTGTTGCTTTTGTCAAATTTCATTACTAATTAATATTTACTTTATAAACATTGATTTTTAAACGATTTTAATTATTTTTTTTTATATATATATATATATACAACCTTATTATATATTTATGTTTATCACCCGTATCTTGTTAAAGAATAAATATAAATAAAAATTAAAACACATTTTAAAAATTGAAACTATGTACGTTGGTATAGCCCTTTTTCTCAAGGGTGTTAACGTTACGTACGTCAACACCCCTTCTGTCGCAACGTAAAGGAATTATTTCAATTTCGAAAAAGCGCACGTCGAATTCTTTCACGTTAACGATAAATTTTTGTATAAAAAATCATTATTTATTAAGCTCAACCCTATCTTATTTACGAGAGTCGCGAGATATTTTTTTTCTCGTGGCATTCGTAATAATATACACCCGTAACTTTTTTTTACGCAATGGCAATACAATGCAAAAAAAAAAAAAAAAAAATTTCCTCAATCCTAGTCATGCTTTATTTACACTATATACATCTCATTCGCGTAAACACAATTATCGAAGAAAAATTTTTTTTATCGTTTTATAAGTCCGCGTATTGACTCTGCTAGCCGAGGAATACCTTTGTAAATCGGACGATTCACACAAAAGGCGGCGAAGAGCGTTTGCAAAAAATTAAAATTAAATTTACATTGCCGTCTTATCTCGAACGAGCTAACCGACTTCGCGCGAGAAATAATCCTCTCCGAAAACCGCCCGGTTCTGTCGGCTAAACGGACCGACAGGGATATACGTCCTGCTTGTCCGTCGGGAGGCGAGCGCTCGACTTACGGTTATGCATTCGATAAAGGCCGTAAAAAACTCGACCGCCTGGACCGGTCCTATTCTCCTCTCCTTATTTTTTTCCTCTGCTTTTTTCCCTTCACCCCGCATCAACGAGTTCGACGAGCGGAGGCGTCGTCGTCGTCTATAAAGCCGGTAACGAGACTAGTCGCTCCTCCGGCGCGTCGTCGTCGTCTAAAAATACGGGATATATCGCGACGAGCTTTTTGAGGCGCGGCGCGAAACGCGAACTTGCGCCTCGCGGCTCCAGCTCGTAAACTCGGAGGCCGCGATATTTATTATATTAGCTAAATATAAAGCGGCGCGTATGTTTTTAAGTCATGTATGTACATACATGTGTATACGTCCGCGGCTTATTAATCTGCATTTTATGAGAGAGGAGGTACGAGAAAAAAGAATCCATTTTGAATTTAAAATCGCCACTCGATTATAATCTTACGTAATGCCGGGAATCTGACGAGTCGCGGTCTGCGGAGGAAAAGCTAGCTCCGCGATTCAGATCGATAAGAGGCAAAGTGAATGTATAATTACTCCGCGAAAACGGATTCGCACGTCGTCGCGTGAGCAGCTGTGACCTTTCGAGCGGTCATCCTCGGCGCAACGGGAGCCTTGACTCGGCCTTCGGGAAGCGTATTAGAACAATGTCAGAGTTCAATGTGCATCTTTTGAAATTCTTGTTATTTTTTTTTCCTTCTCCAGTTGCGCAAGCATTTCGTCAACTAAAATTCCGTTACGGTGAATCGATCGTTTTTTTTCAACGGAGCAGCGGGAGAGCATTTATTTTATCGCGAAAGCACATTTTTTAAATTTTTCATGCGAACCTCCTCTTTTTTTTTGTTAACTTAATACCTCCGTTCGGCACTTTTCACGTTTGATTTGCGCAAAAATTTTGCGGCTAATCAAACGTAAAAAGCGCCAAGTTTCGAAATCAAATATCTGTAATCTAAAGAGAGCTGTTGTTTTTTCAAATTTCTATAATGATAAAAGTCAATCGCGAAAAGCACCGTAAGCAGAAAAAGAAGCAACGATAATGCTAATTTAGGGTACACAAAGAGCTATAAGATTCGCGCGCTCGTCGAATCCATCATGATCCCTCGCCACGTTCGCGAGAGGTTCGTTTTCTCGCAATGCCGCGAGTATGTGTACAAGTGCGCCGGAGACGTCAGCTGTATCCTCGTATTTGTAGAAGAGGAGAAATTTTCAAGTCGCAATCTGCGTTGAATTAGAGCGCAATTGTTTCGACGATGAAAATCCAATAGAATTCAATTGTAAGCTAAATAACATAATGGCTTTCGGGCTTTTACTTAAGTTATCGTCTAAGTCAATATACCGTAGCTGTTCCTTTTGTATTGGACAAACGTTTTTGCTTAGTTCGTATTTAGTTTTGCGTTATTCAGTGATTGATAAATCTGTAAATGATTGCTCGGCAGAATTGATCAAAAGAATTTGATTGTACATCGATGATTGTAAAAAGATTGCAGACCAATAAGGAAAAATGTTAATTTTTTTTATTGTACAAAAGTATTACATTATACCCAACGAAGACCCAAACATTTAGATAAACGTTACATTAAAATCGTTTCATGTAATGTTAAAATTTCTTAAAAAAAAAAAAAAAAATAATGTTTCCCGTTCTAAACGATGTATTTAGTTTTTCAATTCATTCGCACAATACGCCTATCTCAAATAAATCGAACAAATTTTCAAACCTCCAAGACTTCCCGCACTCGAGCAATTTCACGACTCGTGACAAATATCTCCCGATATAAGGCAATGCACGCGATAAAAATTTATTTGCTAATGAGGAAAATTTTAAAATCGTTAAACCGTCCCGCGCAATCGATCTCGAGGACCCGCATGCACAATCCGTCCAGAAGCGACACCTCGCCTCGTCTTCAGCTCACGCTCGATTAACCGATAAACGATCGCCGTCGATTCCGCAAAGCAACGAAGCGCGCGGCGGTCGCGATTCGTCGCCGAAAAAAATCGGCAAGGTCCGCCCTCCTTAAAATTCTCCTCGCGCTCCCTGATAAAGCACACGTAGGCGACGATTCTCCGGTTCTATTGTCGAGCCTCACCGCAGCCTCGAGAGAGAGAAAGAGAGAGACAAGGATTTCAAATGCTAATCGAGGATTTTCGACTAATGGAGGCTCGATTTTTGCTTTGCAGCTACGGTCGTTTTGGCATTGGGACTTTGCGTCGTCGGCGCGATGGCCGAGGAAGAGAACAAGGCCCTCAGGGCAGTGTCCGACAGCACCGGACAATTCTCCTCGGACTTCTTTAAGGTAGGCCAATGTGCTGGTTATTCCAAGTTAAATCCACCGTGAATGAAAGAGCTCCTTCGAGCTTTGAGATTTGAAAGAATCTTTTAGGAATTTTAAATGCCACCTCGCCGCGAGAGCAAGGTGGAATTTTTATTGCAGAGTAACTCTTGTTACGTCCCTTTCTAAAATGTAAAAAAAAAAACGCAAGAATTGAAAATATATCCAGTGCAGACTTTAATATCTTCTTCGTGAGTTATTTTCACGCAGTCGTTATATAATTCTAGTCCTTATCAAAGAACTCGTGATTATTAATGTATAAAATATCGCTAAATGCTTCGTTAACGCAATGGAATAAATTTTTTTTTATACGACAGACTTTAAAGATTGCAGAAAACGAACGCCACTATCGCGGATATTGAATAAATCGTGAAGTAAACTTCAGATAATTCATCGCCAGAAGCATAATTTTAGACTCAATAATATCTGTAAAGCTTCGATAATAAGCTATAATTTTCCATCAGCCTTCGATATCGCACAAATTTGTTTTGACATTAAAAGAAAAAAAAAAATACCTTCCACCGCTAAACGTTTCGAGCGAATACAAATTCGATTGGCACCGCGAGCGTATCACCTTTCGCAAGCAGCTCATGCGGGCAAAAAGGCACACAAGCTTCGCTCTCTAACAAGCATTCGAGCGCGGAGCTCGTAAAAAAATAAGCCCGAACGAAACCCATTGCAATGCACGCAAGAGATTTTCCACGCTAACGTAACAATGTATGCGCATTACAGACGATCGCCGAAGCGAACAAGGGCAAGAACCTCATCTCCTCCCCCCTGAGCGCCCACGTCGTCCTCTCCATGGCCGCCTTCGGTGCCGGTGGCAAGACCGCCCAGGAGATGCGCTCGTCCCTCCACCTCCCCGAGGACGACGCCCTCTCCCGCCAGGGCTTCGAGAACCTCATCGACCAGCTCAACGTACGTTGCGTAATGCTTCCTTGCGACATCGCGGACATTTGCAGATTCTGACCGAAGGGGGGGGCGCAATTTCTTTTTCACAGAGCGTCGAAAACGTGACCCTCGAGATCGCCAACAAGATGTACCTGGCCAGCGGTCTGAAGGTCAAGCCCGAGTTCAAGCAGCTGACCACCGGCAGCTTCCGCTCCGAGGCCTCCCAGCTCGACGTCAGCCAGCCCAAGGAGTCCGCCAAGGTCGTCAACGCCTGGGCCGACGAAAAGACACACCACAAGATCTCCGAGATCATCACCCCAGGCAAGTCTTTAAAGGAAACATTTTCCACAGCGCGCCGATTGCCTCGAAAAGCATGCGGATCTAATAATAACGATTCCTTACTTCTCAGACGACATCACCGGCGACACCCGCATGGTACTCCTGAACGCCGTCTACTTCAAGGGAAAGTGGCAAACCGAGTTCAAGAAGGAAGGAACCCAGGAAAGAGACTTCCACCTCGACGAGACCAACACCAAAAAAGTCCCGACTATGTTCGTCTCCGGACACTTCGTCTACGGCGAGCTTCCTGATTTGAAGGCCAAGTTCATCGAGCTCCCGTACGAGGTAAGTCGATGGATTCGACATTCGCGTCGGTGGTAATGTTCTTTAACGTCTGAACGTTTGGAATTGCTCTGGTCATTTGCAGAACAAAGACTTGAAAATGGTCATCATTGTCCCCGACGAAGTCAACGGTCTGAGCAGCATTGAACAGAACCTCGAATCCTTCAACCAAACCCGCCTCGCTCAATCTGGTATCAGCAGCGACGTGCACTTGTACTTGCCAAAATTCAAAATCGAAAGCACCATCGACCTTCAGGCTCCTCTCGAAAAGGTAATTTCCAAAGTCTAGTTTTTTAGTTTTAGATTGTTTGTAATTTATCGCCGCTTAATAATGACTCATGTTTTTAATATTTGTAGTTGGGTATGGCTGACATGTTCAGCAATGGTGCCAACTTTAGTGGAATTGCCGACGAGCCTCTGAAAGTAGGCAAAGTCCTGCAGAAGGCTTTCATTGAAGTCAACGAGGAAGGAAGCGAAGCAGCAGCCGTCACAGGTAAGTAATCGACATATTTTTCACTTTTTCTCTCAATCTGCTTTTCCTCTCAATATTTCACTACGAATTCAAAAAATATTACACTCATGCTGATCTTTCGCTTTTTTTCGTGGCTTGATTTAGCGGTGAAGGCATTTTTAACTACTCCCAACCTATCACGATAATTCCTTGTGTTCTTTTTCTTCATTTTTATTGTGTTTGACTATTTTTTGCTGTTTGATTTGCTGTTTTTACAGGTGTGCTTTTCTTTTCTTTTTACTGTCTGTATATGTAACAACTTTTCGTAAACACCTCTTCTGTCGCTTCCAAGATAAGTGTCGAAGACACGCGCTATTTTTCGTAATTCTGTAAATAAGAATGTATTTTATGAGACATGTGCTCGATGTTCTTCTGGAGGAAATGGGTAAGCTCTCGATGTTCTGTGTTTGTTCAGGCGCATTACCCCACCAATTTATGCGCAATTAAACTCAAAAAGTAATCCGTGTCCAAATATAATTTTAAACACGCTTTAAAGAAACTCTGTGTGGTTACGTAACGTTTGTCCTGTTTAATTTTTAATCTACTTAATTTTTTTGACATAAGTATAAACAATTTTTCTATAAAGGTGTTTTATCTCGTTTTGCTTATCTCGTTTCACTTTTTATTATGGCATAACTTGTACTTAATGAAAGGTTAACAGATAATAACATTTTGAAAAATTTAACGCGAAATTCACATGCAAACTTATTCAGCAACAATTTTTCCACACATTTTTAATCGTTTTATTATAATGTTTGCTTTATAATTCACTTTATCTAGTAATTATACAAGTTTCGTTAAACGACTAATTAAATTCATATCGTTACTATTCCTTAGAACTGGAACATACCATTCGAAGTTTAGGCAAAAGATTATCACTACGTGCTGATAGACCATTTCTATTCACGATAACCAACAGTCAAACTAATGTCTTGATCTTCATTGGGCGAGTCTCGCAGCTGTAAACGATGCATCTTTGCCAGTACGGTTAACATTAATTCCAATAGAATTTTCTACTATCGTACTATAAAATTTTTAGTTCAGTTTTGTAAAACGAAATAAGTAAAAATTATACGTACTTGCGTATATTATTGCATTTAGAATTTAATAAGTTTTCAATATCTCAAAAGACGCGCGACGTATAAATTGAAATCTTAATTTATCGATTCTGCCTGTTATTCCGAACGTAACTGTAAAATTCGAGTCTATTAATCAATCCGACAGGGCGTACATAGTCGTATGTTAACAACGCGTATATAATCAGGTAAAATAAATCGCAGATCGGGTTCACGTAATCAATCGAGATCAGTAAAACACTTACTTTCTCTTTAAGCATTTATTTTAACTAACGAACGAAGTAAAATGAATAGCTGCATCGATTGTAATAAATGTTCTTCCCAACACACCGAAATGTTTTTGCGCTGCCGTAGTGTGTAGTGGGACCAACTATTTTTTTCTTTATTGTGGGAAACAATAGCAATTAGGATTCACTTTTCAAAAATCTTAATTTAACTCTACAGGTGTAATATGCGGAGAATTTGTAATATTTACTATTCGTATAGTATTTCAGTTGAATCTTTTATTTCTATATAATTAGGACTCACTATTCTGTATAATTAGAATTCACTAATTAGGAGACCAATTAAAGGCAATGTTCATTGTAATCTTAAATTAGTCTGAGAACATAGCTTACTTTTCCGGTTATTAAGTACTATGTATAATAGCAGCGACCTTTATCTTATTTTAACCTACTTTGATATTTCTTCAGTTATTCAAAAGTATAATCTAACATAATTATTGGCATGGCGCAAGACTAGATGTACTAATATTAAATTTGAAAAATAAAATAATGTATCTTAATTAACTAATTACTTTAAAACAATGTAACACCAAAATAACAATAATCTTTACTTTCAAGACTTTTCTCTTATTAATTCTATTTTGCGATTAATTCAATCTTTTAGATCTCTTTTTTCAAAGTACTTTGATAAAATCTTAGAAACAAAATATATGACGCAAAACATTAGATGCCTATGAAAAACTAGAGGGTAGAATGCAATAATTAATTAAAGTAGCATGCAGTAGATCATAAATAAAATATTTTTTTCTAGCTGTGGGTATCAGGCCTTATTCGTTCAAACCTACAATCTTACGAAAAGTTCTAGAGATAAACAGACCGTTTATCTTCCAAATTCAAGGCAAAAGAAATAATGTAGTGCTCTTCGCTGGAAAAATTATTATTCTGTAAACAAAAAGCTAACTAACGGTTTAAATTTTACTAAAAACAAGGAAAACCCGAGATGTTTTCATTTCTTAGTTAATAAAATAGATATTAACGTATAGTATCAGAAGCTTTTAGATTTAATTTATCTTATCTAGTCTTTTGTATAAATATAAATTTACTTTGTACGAAATAAAGAGATTTTATAAAAAAATCACCAATTTGATATTAAAATTTAGAACACGTAGATCGAAAGTATTTACCGCACCTTATTATTTAGCAAATTTAAGTACCCTTACTAATATCTGTGCTTAAAATTTTTAATATAAAGTTATTAATATTACATAAACTCACATGGCAAAATTAACTGAAAAAGAGAGACAATTGAATGTAAAATTTTTAAAGTTAACAATGTTTTACAAATAAAATATATTTTTCTAGCTGTGGAAATCGTAGCTCTTAGTAGTGCTGATTTTGACGATGAGTTACCAAAGATTTTACGGATAAACAGGCCATTTGTCTTCTATATTAGAGATGAAAGAAATAATGTTTCACTCTTCGTTGGGAAAATCATCACTCCATAAAAAATTAATCAAACAGTGTTTCATTAAATTACAAAGAATGAGATTATTAAATGATATATTTAGAAGCATTTTTAAGCGATATTGTCTATGGTATGTACACGCATAAGGCAGCTATTAATAAAACTTAATCATCAAACAAATTATTAATTTTGCATAGATGTAGTTAGTTTCTCGATTTAAATATTTGAGAAAAATAAAAGATTATAATTTAGAACTCTTACAATAAAAGTTTATGCAAACGTTTAAGAGACTTACGTGTTACGTGTTACTGATAAAATAAAGAAAAAAACCATGGTGAATTTCAAGAACTTTAAAAACTCCTGCTTCATTATTTATAGTATATAATAAGATAAGAAATTTTTCCAAGTACTTTGATGCCACAAAATTTATACAAAATATTTACTCAATTTTTATTTAATAATATTAAAAATACATTCTTTTAATAATATTAAAAAACAAAACTTGAAAAATTATAACTTTATATTTGAATCGGCAATATCAGAAATATTCGTTTCAAATCGAATATAAATTCTATTATTATTATTTTACTTTTCTTACTAGTATCTTTTTTTCAGTGATGTATGGGCATATTGCTGGTGGATCTAATCGGCCTCGTCGAAAGATCGTTAAAGTAGATAAACCGTTTATTTTTGAAATACGAAAGAAAAATAGTGTTCCACTCTTTCTTGGAAAAGTTACGTTTTTTTAAAGAATAATTTTTTTTTTAATTCATGAAATATGAAAAAAGTAGTTTTCACAATAATCTATATACTCGTTGAATGTTTCGGTACGTAACTCTTAATTTAAAAAAAAAATTGTGTTAAATATTAACAATTAAAGGTGATAGCAATTACTAAAGAAAAAGCAAACAGATCGCCTAAGATTTTTTACTTCCCAATTAAGGTCAGAATTTTATAGTAATTATGTTTAATGAAATTGAGACAAATTAATTGCCTAGAAAGTGTAATTTTATAAGATCCAGCTTAGCTTTAAATATTGAGACAATAAATGCAATAATACCTACATTCGTAATTTTAAAAAGTCATGTTTAGAATTAAAACTTATTTGCAGAAATCGAAGTGGTACTTGAAATGCTACAGGAAGAAACGGAACCTATAGTATTAGATGTCAATAAGCCATTTCTATTTAAGATATTCAACAGAAGCACTGAAACATCTTTATTTGTCGGATCGATTATTAATCCAAATATCTAATCGTTATTACGTTTGCTATTATAAAATGCCATTATATTAAAAACCGAGAGACCATTTTTATTAAAACAATTGACAAGCAAACAGAATGTGTTTATTTCGTTGGTTTTTTTTTAATAGCATACAGAAAGATTTTTTTTTCTAAATTACATTGCAAGGTGGCCTGTTATTAATTTTAAGGGAATACAATTTAATTAGAATAATTTAGTGACGAAAGGATGATTTTACAAAGCAAGTCATATCAAATTATTTTTTAGCTCTTGCTCGTTTTAACTTCAACTTTTACTAAAATCTTTCTAAAACTTAACTTTAAAATGTTGAACTAATGAAACAAACTAAAAACAAACTGCCTAACACGCTAATTAATTTACAAATAGTTTTAAAAAAATGTTCTTAGTTCTAAATGTTCTATTACCTTTTTAGAAATAGAAATTGTAGCCATTAGTGCACCTATTGGAAGATTGCCGCCAACGAAAGTAACGGTGGATAAGCCATTTGCATTAAAAATAGTCGACAACAGGACTAGAAGTACTCTCTTCATTGGGCGCATTAACGAACCGAAATATTAAATTATAATTAATTTTTATGCGAAATATTAATTGACTAACTGAAACTCGAAGCTCGAAATGCTGAAGATAGCTTTTATTTTCCAGTTAACATTGTTTGATAGTTATTCGTTGTTACTATTTTAAACTACCTCGATAATAGAATATACCTTGGCTGTGCCATTACCCAAATCTGAACAGAAATATATATAATAAATAATACGCTTTAAAAAAATGTAATACTATGCACCACACTGCAAAGACTTTAAAATGTCAAATTACATTCGTACAATCTAAGAAAATAAAAATCAAAGTAAACGAAAATCAAAGTCCGCCATATCTATAATACTCGCCAGTACCATTAAAAAAATCTCGCACGAGATAAAAATAAATCTTGTCCAGCTTCACAGACGCACATTAAAATAATTTTTATTGGGTCCAGCTTCTACTCATCCTTATATGAAAAGTATATCAAATACTAACTTCTGCCACGATTCAATCAGCCTTTTACATCAAGTAAAAATTCCGACCGCCAATAAAAAACCAAGAAACGAAAAAAAACTTCGTTGACCTCGCCCCATCCATCTATCGCAAGCCAGTACAGCGGCCGTCGCCTAACTTACTCAGCGCCCGTCTCTTCAAACCCGCTCCGCAAAAAAGTATTAACCGAAAAAATTTTTATATCATTTTTAGCGGTTATCGTAGCACCGGCAATGGCCCCAGGACCGAGGGTCAGGGAGCCCGTCGTGTTAAACGTGGATAGACCATTCGTCCATGCGATCGTAGACAGTAAGGCCAGTTTGCCCCTTTTCGTAGGGTCTGTGGTCGAGCCTCGGTTATCTTAGATCAAGTGGAGCCCTGTTGTTAATATGCGTAGTGCCTTTGATTAAAGATGAAATTATGTAGATTTTTAAAGATATATACATGTCGGGTAAGTAAACGAATGATTTGGTTCATATTGCGTAGTTTTTTTTTTTTTTTTTTTTTTTTTTGAAAATTTATAATGCGTCGCAATTGCTGCAAGGATTGAAGCGCAAAATATATCTTTGGAAATTGTTTAAAAGTGATATTATTATCTAATACGAGTTTTGTTATGTTACAATCGTCACATTTCGGTGTTAATTAACAGAAAAGTGTCTTCAGTGCAACCTCCTAAGATTGACAACAGTTAATCGGTAAAAATGTCGAAAATAATAGAGAAATAAGAGAACACCTCCAAATTCAATGACAGTTAGTAAAAGGCGCCTTCACTATTGTTATTTAGCAGCTTTGTCTCCCTGCAGTTCTAAAATTGTTCTACTCTGTAGTAAAGTAACGTGCTCTCAATAAAGTTCGAACCCGAAACAAGTCTGTCCAACTTTCCATCATCCCTTCGAGAAAGTCAATCGTCGCATTGGAATCGAACGCACATTTCCGCCAATTAATCTCACGTCCCGCTACACTTCCAATTCGATTTAGCCGCATTTCACGCTCGACAGTCGCATCGTCACGCATTCCAGTTTCCCCGAGAGAAATCACGGGGGGGGGGGGTATTCCATACTCGCATTCAGATCGATCGTTCGAACGGGCGCGCATGCTAACGACTCGCATTTCTCACCACTAATGATCAGAAATGAAAGCGGAGCTGTGATTGTTTTTTCAGTTGCCAACGTGTACGTGCGCACTGGATCACGAGCGAAGGTAGCGAAATTGAAGGCGGACAGGCCCTTTTATTTTATGATTGTCGAGGGCAAGAGCAATGTCGCCCTCTTCAACGGCTGCCTGGCCAATTTATAATCGGCCAGTCTCGACGCAGACCTTCGCTTCAGTTTGTCATTTTCCATAAGCTTTTGAGAAGAGCTCGGGCTTGCTTACCTTCTGCGAGCGCATCCTGCGGTCGCGGCGAGTTCCGAAGTATCTCTCTGCGATCGCAGGCGGGCAGCGCTCGCGTTTGTCTGCCGGGGAACTGAGGCGACTCTTTTGTAGAGGTCAAGATTTACGTCCTGAAAAAAGTACAAATATTAATTTGCAACTGTTGTACGAGAAGTTAATGAATCAGCTGTAAGCGACGGCTAATAAACAACCATGTTTTTTTCGAGAGGGAAAATATTTTTTATAAAATGTACTTATTATGCTCCTTAGATAATCTTTATCTACATCTGTAAGGAACTTTTTGTACTCCGCGTGCATGGATAAAATTCCGCTGCGTCGACGATAAACTTGACTTTATCTATTTTATGCCGCGAAGAATTAGCCTTTACTTTCTATTTCTGGGGCACTTACTTTTATTCTAATCGCGCTTTCAGATAAGTTCTAATGATGTTTGACGCAGCGTAAAGTTTTTTGAAAAGTCCATTCGTAATGAAAATTCGATGAATATGTCGGTGCAATATATACCGTTTAATTTCCTATATTCTTAAGATAAAACTGAAATAAGCCGCGTATTGACATAATAACGAGATTTTAATTTGAAGCGATTGCGCGAGGATTTAGTATCTTATGTGCTACTTAGTTTGAAAATATATGTGTTGCTTTCAGATAAATTTAAAAGCGTGCATTAACGAAATGTCTTTTATAGAATCACACCTTCGTCTTATCACAAATGTTATAACCATATTTAGATGTGAAAATACTTTCAGCAAATGTTTTTGTCAATCGATTCCTTCACGAAGTCGGCACCTTTTTATAGCTTCTATCGTCAATGCAAACTTGACGCCTCCTCCATAATCACTTTACCACCTGCACGATACTTGAACCAAAAGTGTTTCCATTCACGTCGAGAATTGTTTTTACTTTCCTCGTTTAAATGTATTCTCTCCGCGGCGAGGTTTCCTAATTCCACGGCTAAAAGTCTCGCAAAAAACAAACTCAGCTTACCTTGGCACACCTCGGCTGCGAAACTGAATTCAGCGAAGATAAAAAGCGTGCAGCACGCACACCCGCCGACCAAAATAACATACTTATTTTTCTCTTTCTGTTTTGTCAGGTGTCATTGCTATATTGGACTCGCTTGAGCCCACATTCAATCTCGCTGCGGATCGATCGTTTCTGTGCAGGATCGCCGAAACTCGCACCGATACCGTCCTCTTCGAGGCTCGCGTACTGGACCCGACGTTATAAGCGAACGTTCGAGGATTAACGATCGATCGTTTCTAAAAATTATGCGCGGCATTGCTTTACGGGTTTTTTTTTAAATAACTAAGAAAAGCCAAACCGTTCGGTCGCGAGTGGAGTGTTCTTTTGCTTGGGGTTTGGCTTTCGATTTTTTTCTTTAAAAAAAAAAAAAACTGATCTATCTTCTGAGCCGGCCGACTTTGTCCACAGGTTCGCACCATTGGTCGGCTAGACCTGCACCCCCGAAACTGATCATCTCGATGGTAGTGGATCGATCCTTTTATTATGCGATCGTTCACAGACCCACCGGAGGGATCCTTTTCCAAGGCAGCGTGAAAACGCCGGTCTATTAGAACATTCGAAATAGACGAGTTTCTGTTGCAGCTTTAGAAAAATGATACTCTGCGCGCAGTGTGTAACGCGTTGACTCGCGAGCAGCGTATAATTTTTAGCACACCAGGCGGTAATTGTTACGTGCACATGCGATGAGGTATTGACCATTTTCGTGTTAATAAATCGACGGTGTGGAACTTTACTTACAATAAAGTGAATATTTGATTTACTACATGAATTGCATTTCGTTTTAATCTTTTTTTTTCGAGCAGATAAACGACATTACTGTAGAAAATAAGACCCTGATGATAAGCACTCCCGTCCACCTATGAAAAAATGTTTGTAATAATTCTTTTTCTCTATCTCTAAACTAATAAATTACAGTTATATCTGGCAAGCGCTCCTACATCCTAATCAGAGATAACTGCAGCTGTGCATGTATGGCCACTTTTTTCTCTGCTAAAAAAGACGATATCGTTCTATATTCTCCTTATAGATTAAAGTATACTTTCTTGCGCGTAACGGAAAGCAGTTATGTTTAAAAGAGATAAAAAAAAAAACAAGCCTGAATACCTTTCTTTAAATTTGTACTTTTGCCTGTAGTATCCGACATTGTGTTATTCTCGCTACCCATGACGTTCAATGTCTCCGTCGATCGTCCGTTCTACTATGAAATCGTAAAACAGGTGAACGACAACAAGAGACTTAGGTTATTCTCTGGATTGGTCCGAAACCCAGCCGAGTGAAGGTAAAGTGCAATGACTTTATACACATTAATTTTCTCTTAACTGCTCATGCGTGTGATTTTTTTAACGCTGTTTGTTTTTTTTTTGTGCAATTGCCCAGCTTCTTTGACGGTTAACGTTTACCCGGTAAATGAAACTTGCAAGCTAGATTATATGGTTTTGGCTTGATTAATATATCTTTTTTTGTTTTGTATTCATTGTTTATTGTACATACAAATATATAATTCACTTCTTTCTGAAAACGGAAATATGTAAATTAAGATCGTGCAGAAGTTACACTTAAGTAAACGAGTAATTTAAATGTCCAAACAAATTATTTAGGATCGATTGCAGGTGGATAATTCTCTTGACTTTGATTTCTCCATTTGCAGAAACCGAAATCGACATCAGGCTTGGCGATGATGAACCCGATGTACTTCAAGTTGACCGACCATTGCTTTTCATCCTTTCGAAGGGTGACGTCAATCTGTTTTTAGGACGCGTCGTAGATCCAACTGCGTAATCGCCTAGAAATGCACAAAATTCGCGAAATCCGATGAAATTTTCGTTGAGCATCGAGCTCGACGTGTCGACGTACCTCAATATGAAATTATAAATTTATAGTCAATGCGAATGCTCATATAATTAATATTATTTTTGTATTTATAACGACGATGTGCACATTTATGAATTTATTTAGGAAAGCTTGAATTTTCTTTTGTAGTAAAATGAATTACCATACGTAATGTAGAAACTTTTTCATTTTTAACTATATTCTGACTGGTTAAAACAAGCCGAATAAGTATAGAATACAGTGAAGCGTACATGTGTTTATGTGTCACAAGTGGAATGTTAATAAAATTGCACTGACCAAAAGTCCATTGTTTTATTTGTTCACTTCAAACCAAAGCATAAGTAAAATAGTCTTGGGTGAATTTTTTAAATGTTTTTTGCTGTAAATATTGAAATCTTTCATACTTTTTAATTGATGGCTACACATTTCATATACTTATGTTCACCTTCATTGACAATTTCCAAATGTACAGTCTTTCACTTTACCTCGTTTTGTAGAAAATGCTTCTGTTAATAGTCATTTATGTTGCTATTTTACTGAATTTTTTATTGGGTTTACTTCAAGATAAGTAAAATTTTCGAAATCTTTAATGCTTTTTGTATTTTTCAGCGACGATGGTGGTCATGAAGATGTCACTTGATTTCGAAAAAACGCCAGTTTATTTACGCATTGACAGGCCATTCTACTTCCTCATTAAAACACAAAACTCGGTACTATTTCAAGGACATTTGATTGAACTGTGAAGAAAGAAAGACAAAGACGATGCAGTTAACGCGGATAATCCATTGTCTCAACATTACGATTACTTAAATTAAATTTGTGTAAAGTTTTGTTTTTTTTAATTGCTTTGCATTTGGAAACGTTTATATTTCTAACATTAATTTATTCGAAAATTTCGATTCTACTTAAGTATTTATTGTACGAATTGTAAAAATATTTAAAAATCTTTAAAGTATGTATAAATATTATAACATGTAGCTTTGTTTAAAAAAATAATTTATTAACAACGTAAACAGCTAATGAAAGCGAATTATCATTAATAAAACTAGTAAAAGAAAATTTGAATTTGGAGTTATTATTTTCAACAGCTCAATTTTCAATTTTAACACTCACAAATAATTATAAATCAATTTGGAAAATAAAAAATATGTACTTTCTATTTTGAAAGTGACAATTTTTACATTATGGGGTAAAATAAAATTATACTAGTAATAAACGTAACGTATAATTTGTAGTATATATTTTATTTATTTAAACTCTTACTGGAGTACAAAAATAACATATAAATGGAAGCACTAAAGTTCCGTTATTGGCACATTTTTCAACCGAACCGCAGAAATAAACCGAGTAAGGTAAGGCACATACTACGGCAAATTTTTTTTCTGTAGCCGTAAGTCTTAAACTATAAGAAATAAACAGGAGATCATCACTTTGTAACAACAACTACATTATGCAAGAATCAATGCATAAAATTAACTTAAGTCTTATTTTCGCAAAACTTATGAGCATATGGAAAATATAGTGGAAGACTATGCTCCTAAAAGTCAAACGTAATGGCAGCTAAATGTTTAAAGTTTAAATAGCTCAAAAGCAAAGTTATTAATAATAATGTATTTAATTTGTAGTCGCGTTATCACTGTCAATACTAACAAATCAGGAAAGTTTGATATTCGATGGTTTTTCTTATCAGCATCAAAATATCAAAATAAACTATATTAACTAATCTGCAACGTAAAATAATTCTTTTATAAAAATTTTAGCAGTACGAAAAACATCAAAATATTTTACTACTACATATTACTAAATGCGCAGAAGCTGCCCAAAGCTAAATGAGTAAAGTAACACTAATTAAAGAACTTTTAATGTGACATTAAAATGATTAAGAGAAACAGAATACACTTTAACATATAATTAATAAATGATAATAAATGATACCATTTTTTTAAAGTCACATTAAAACTCTCAATATGCATAACATGTGCTTTAACTTCCTAGCTTATAATGCAACCTGACTCAGGTTTCGTAGCTGCAGTAACGAGAGAATTTTTACGTGAACTTGGGATACTCGTAGTTGTGTCCAAAAATTCTTCATCATCTGAATCTGTATCCCGAGTAGGTTTAGTTTGTAGATTTATATCTTTGAAATATTGATCAATCATATCATTTTGAGCCAAAATGATTTTTCCATTTTGTATCATAAAAGGTACGCCTTGGTTCTGCAAGTGCTTTAATTGCCGTTGAACGTAAAACTGATGTAATTCTTCAAATGGATCTTTTACATCTTGAATAACATGATTTTTCAAATGTTCCTCGTTTATAATCTCAGTATCTAGTGCAAAGCCTACGCGCTTCTCTTGTTCACCTGTGATCAGTCTTCGATTGTTAGTATTATAATTGTTTGAATTGAGATTCAAGAACTCAGTAGTAAATCCCATTGGTGGTGGTGGAGGGGCTTTTGGTATTATCGGTTCATTCAACGAACGTCGATTAGTTGCTTCGGAGCCTACATTATTGTGACTAAAAGCAGTCTGACCAGGATAAGAATATCGATCTTGGAGCCAATCTAACGTCTTTGTTTTACCGTCGAGTGTTTCATAAAATTGTTTATTTTCATACTGCGCCGGATCGTTGATTGTTTCTTTTGCATTGTTTCGCAAAAGCACCGCATCATTTTCGTGGCTCCTGGATTTTGGAATATTTCCTAAATTAAATAAAATCATAGGCCTTATATATATATAACGTATCTTTAATTGTAAATTATTCACATGCATTATTTATCAATTCTTTTTAATCTCATTTAAGCTATAAATTTGAACAGTTTGTACCAACTTTCCTAATTAACCCTAAGTAATTCTTAATAAGAAAAATAAATATATAATTTAATTATAATAATACTGAAAAATATATATCCAAAATTACCGGTTCGAAAATTTAGATCTTTTCGCTCATTTCCGTGATTTGGTTTTCTCCAGCGAGCACTGTTCATAATACGCTCAGCTAATTGTTGTATTGTTTGTCTTGGTTCTTCAGTCTCAATACGATCGTTTAATTTGTCTGATGTAGCTGCTGATTTGGCTGGTGTTGAAGAATTACAAGGATCGCCAATTACCCTTTCGCGCATGTGTAGTTGCTTTAAAAGCTCGTAAGCATCTTCTTGTACATTAAAACAATTTTCATTAGACTTTGCTAATAGAAAGAAAATATTATATTAATTACAACGGAAAGTCAAGAGTAAGTATATATTTTTTAAAATTATTTCCTCAATAAAAATAAAAAATTTTAGACCAAATAAATTATTAATTGAAAAAACATAATAAACATTTTTATTATAACTAATAAAATTAAATTTTTCAGTTCTATGAAGAACCCAAGTATGCTGCGATGAAACTAATTATTGTATTCTTTCTTTAAACACTTGATGAAAAATTTTCGAATTTCAAAAAATTAATAAAAAATATGAAAAAAACATCTAAATTATTGTCTGAGCCTTATTTATAATAAGTACCTAGTAAAGTAAAATCATTATAAACAAGTATTTGCCCAATTGTGCTACACTGATTTTTGTTACTGCACGTATTTGATTGGTTATAATGGTTTTAACAATTATTTTAGATAACAATTGTAACAATGGTTACAACAAAAAAGGCTTAAACAAAATTTTTTAATAACATCTCTTTAAAATTTTTTTTCTAAAAAATCAAATGGCGCTTATTCGAAAATTTTTAAAAATTGAAGTATTTTTTTCGTTCAATGCAATGTATCCATTTGTTATTTTTATGAGACTTTATGGATTAATTTCTAACAGAGAAAACCATTTTAAAATATCTTATTTAATAGAACTTTGAAGAACGATTATTTTATCTTTACCATTTCCACTTGATGCACAATCATCGAATTTATATTGTTCTGTGGGTTTATTAAAAAGGGCCCTGTTATTATCCCTCTGTCTCCTCCTAAGCCAATTTAATCGGGCATTCTCTGTGATTTCATTATAGCGTATTTCATCTTCTAGGAATTGCGCGGTTAAAACCATAGCAGCATTCGGCTCCCGACGTGTAAATAGTTTACAACGGGATTGTAATTCTCGACTGATTTCTTCCTTAATACGTGCATTCTCCACTTCCTCCTGAATTTGACGCTCAGCGTCTAAAAAGTTTCCCGTCTCAAACATCACCGTCTTTGGATCCATGCCTCTAGCGCATTCTTTAGCTATGCGACGTTCAGCTGATGATCGAGTTCGTACATCGTTACTCTAAATAATTAAATTAAAATGAAAAACAAAATTTCATCGCAACTAATTTAATAAGTAAACAATGCTATAAGAAAATTTTGAAGAATAGTAAATAAATTTTAATTCGTATAAACTTTCAACATTCAAACTAGAGTAATAATAATTTTGATGTTTCTGTGTCGGATTTATTAGTGCAATTCGCACAAATTACTTTGTTTAATTATGTTGAATTAGCACCTTTATAGTAACATAATTCAAGTATATGACTGAATTAATGTCAAATCTATTTGATAAAAAATGATCGCATAAAGAACTTACGCAATCGTATTGAAAAAAACTGGTTTAAGAAATCATAAAAATTCATGACTTACAGCATGAACGGGTCTAAAACCCAACTGCTGTTGGGCCCTAACAAACGGTGAAGTAGAAACAGGTCCCAGTTTCTGCCAGATCGCTCCTATTTTGTTAGATGGACTCAAAATGGGTGAAATAACCCCGGGTCTTGTCATTGTTGGTGGTTGTTGATTCAGTTGAGAACTCACGCTCGAAGTTGTACAGGGCACACGGCACGGTTTAGGTGGCACTAAATCCAGCTTAGGTGGTATAACTCCTGGTTTTGGAGGTGGAAAGAGATTTGTAATAATTGGTTCCGGTGGTGACGGCGGAATTTCTGCACTTTTTTCAGCACTTTTATTTAGAACAGCAGTTTGAACTACGTCAAGTAAATGATCCAGACGATTTTCTAGCCGTGTTTGACGATCACGATCCAAATCTAATACGCGTGTAACCATTTCATTTTGAGCTGCTAAAATCTACAAAAAATAAAAATTTATATTCATCTGTAAAAACTGTTATATAATTTTTTTATTGAGTTTAAAATATGTACCTTATTCACAACATCATTTTGAGAACTTATTGCACTCATCATTAATTTTTCTAACTTTTCAGCTTTCTTCTTCCTAAAAGGAGCATTAGGAACTATATCTGTGTTCACAGCAAAATCCTTTAATTTTGTAGGTGTATTATCTGGTGAAGGAGAATCTTGTAAGAATTCTATGGAAATAGAATCATCATTAAAGGTAGCATTATTTGTTATTCCAGTAACATCAGCAGTAGTAACATTTAATGGATTTTCATTCTTTGACTGACAAAATGCATCATTCAAATTTGGTGGAATATCAGGAGAAATGCTTGGAGATAAGAAGCCTATTTGATTCATGTTTCCATTATAATTTGGTATAATACTTTCTTGAAATTGACGATGACTAGCTGCTAAATTTTGCCTGAAACTACTTCTTCTTGGTTCTTGAGGCATTGCTTTGTTTCCAATGGGATTCGTCTGATAATTATTCTGCACTCTTGTTACATTTTCAAGGATTCCATTCTGTCCAAAACCTACTTGTCCATGATTATAAGGAATTCCATGTTCAGCATACAAACCTTGATTTATATTTTGAATATTCTGTCTTAAGACTGGATTCATTTGTAATCGATTTTGTTCTAATAACTGATTTTGAAATAAATTTTGTTGCAAAAGGGCTTGATTTTGCTGCATATTTTCTTGAATAATTTGATTTTGAACATTTTGTACAGAGTTTTGAAGAGGAATTTCACTGAAATAATTATTACTGTAAGTATTTTGTCTGTAGGTCTCTTTAATGGGCACCTCTTCAGAATTTCCATTTGGATGTGAATTCTTTTTATTATTGTGACCAAGTTGTTGTTGAATTGTATTAGTTGCTGCATCCCGAACTGGAGAAAGAACTCTAAAAGGTTGAGCTAATACTGTTTCATTTGATTCAGGAGATTCTGGATAATCTTCATCTCCTAAAAATTATAAAATCTTTTAAAATAAACAGTTTTCAATAATTTTTATTTATATTGTAATGTATGGGTAAATAAACATACTTCCTCCACTCCAAATAGGGGACAATGCTTCTGTCCTATAAATAGACTCAGGTGGTGGTTGATATTTGGAACGCATTTGAAGATTTTTATTTGTTTTTATTTCTTTAGGAGGTGATTTTACATTTGCTGCTGAATCTATTAATTAAACAGAACTATCAATAAAACTTTGTTGCTATGATTGCTTAAATATAAATTAAAAAATCATTAAAAAATAGGTTAAATATAAATTTCAACGAACCAACAGTATCAATGCCGCCATCATTGTAATTCTGTAATCTTTTAAGCTTCAATACTCTGTCAATAGACTCATAGTACTGCTCAACACCAGCCTTAGTGCCAACTCTTTTCGCCTCTCTGTAACACACTAGCACCTGTTTCATGCGCGAGCGGCACTGTTTACCGGTCACGTTGTAGCCCTTCTTGCACATGTATTTGGCCACGCTTTCCCAGATCAACTGCGGCTTTGTTGCGTACTCTAATTGTTTCTGCACCTGCCTGTCGGTCCAGACCGACACGAGGAGAGTCGTACTTTCCGGGGTCCATTTATACTTATTTTCACTGGAATCGCTCATTCTCGGAAACTAATATCTTCCGCACCCTACGATTTTTATGCAAAAGAAAGTAAGGATAAAGAATAGCGATATAGAATTACACAAGGATTTTCCTACGAACACACAATAGCGAAGGAAAACTCACCGAACCGGTAAAAATGAGGAAAGACTTATCGGGACATTTAATCCCCCCTATTGATCCTCCGCGTGCTCGACGCCGTTTAAAACGGCCGACGACGGTTGAAAATTTTCTCCTTCCGTGCGTCGTTTCTTTCTCTCTGGTGGGGGAGAGTACGGGGGTGGTAACTGCCCCCCTCAGCCGCCACAGAGGTATGCGTGAATCCGTGTGGCGGATGCTGCGCGGTACGTTACGAGCGCTGGACCAATCGCGTGCGCGCAGCTACAGGTTTAACGCGCATGTGGTGAATATGTTTTCGAGCAACAAGTGGCCACCGCAGCACGGCATATGGCTTCGCCGAGATTTTTCCCCCACCAGCGCACCTCTCGAGAGAGTGCGGCCGCTTGAGTTTCTCGAGTTTCAGCTTCAGAAATTGTGCATTAGCTTGCATATACACCAGCGAGGACGCAATGACCGACGAGAAAAAAAGGCGAAGCGAGATTATACTGTAGTGTGATGATGCACTCGAATTGCAGCCGAGATTTTTATGCGGTGACTGGAATTAAGGCTTCATTAAATGCAATCGTGACTGTTAAACACTTCAATAAAGACTATTATTTTCTATGTTGCCCTTTCGTCGCTTTTGTTTATTTATTTTACCTGCATGCGCGTATACCGTTCATTATATAACCACTTAATAATAAGAATCGTCTTTAAACAGAATCTAAAATTCATTTTTAGGATAATATAGATTATTAATAAATATCTATATACATTTATTATTTTACAAAATAAACCCTTTAATTTTTTAATCCACGCGATTTGATATAATTGATTAAAAACAATTTGTTAAATATTATAAATAAGAATTTACAATATTTATTTGTGTTTATTCATTCATTGTTAAAGTAAGCGCATTTATTTATTAAATAAAAGACGCGGGACCTGTTGTATAATTAAATTATTCTGCATTTAAAAAATTATTTAAAATTATTATCTAACGATCGATTCCTTCGTTATTGTGTATTAACAATATTCCTTTTATAAAGGGTGCAGTAGTTAAAAAAACTTTAAAGCCTTTAAAATAATTTGAATCTTACCGTGTTGTATATATCCTCTTCTCCTTTCGGAGTCTGCAAGACTGCGGTCTGTAACATACAGTTGTTGCAGCGAGTCTTTGTTTTCCTACGCAAAACGAGCTGCCCACGGAGTGACCGCCGAAGTTAAGTCGAAAAAATCTTCGTGTACATTCGCCAGTCTTCGTAAAAAAGTAACGTAAAAAAATGTCAACTATGGGGGCCTTTTAAATCCGCTTATCGGAGGATCAAAGGATAAGATCTTAAGTTGACTGGTTTGAAACTTAGCTAAAGCCCAGCTATAATAACTATATTGTTTTATTCCAAATTTTAAAAAGTTAATTTTTAAAATACATTAAATAAAATGCCAAGAAGAGCAGTCATGAAATTACTATAATATATAAAAGACGTAAATTTACGTCGCGACAATGCCTTCAGCTGCTACAGTAGAAAAGTTAAAGCGTTCCCATCATGTAGTATGATTGCGCAAAACCAAACAATCCCGTGGAAGCGCGTCACCTACTCGAGTGGATCTCGAGGGGTCTGCAAGATTAATTTTTGTTTAATTTTCTTTTATTTTTTTTTGTTTGTTTTTATTTAAATGACGCATAATATTAAATAAATAAAGCATTGTCCCAGTGTTTCTAAATAAGATACGAACAAGATTGACAAAGTGCCTTAAATCGTACTCATCGTAACATAACCTGAGTTACACTCGCCAAGAATATGACATATAACTGAATTTTGGATCAGTGCCAGTATGAATGTATTTTTTTAGCAAATACATCCAAATGTAATTTAATGATATATTAAAGAAAGAATCAATGTTTTAAGTAATGTGTGAAAAGTGAATTTTATAACAAAAATTACTATAAAAAATGAATTATTTTGTATGTAATTATTACATATTTATAAATCTCTATTTAAATTTTATCATTGATAAATTATATGTAATAAGTTAAGAAGAAAAAGTTTATAATTTAAGAACAAGCAGGAAAATTAATATCTCACACCAAGAATATGGGTAACTATCACATTTTCATTAGATCACTTACTTTTATTTATTTGTTTCTGTTTTGATAAATAATGTTTTATTTTATTTATTTACCTTTCTATTAAAATCCAAATTTTATCCAACTAAATAAATCTTACAAATGAATACCTAAATTTCTTATGACTAATTATACATTTATGTTATTACAGTGATGGCAGGTACAGAAAGCGTATCTGGGCCAGCAGCAGACGAATCTTTGTCTAGCAGGCTACAGTGGTTACGTCAACGAAGAGAAGCTTTACAAGAAAAACTTGCTCAAAAAAATAGTGAGTTAAAAAACCTTTGCATAGAAGAAGCAGAATTAACTGGAGTTTTGCCTCCTGAAATTCCATTAGAACCTGGAGAGAGCCCTCCAAACTTTAGAAAAAGAATTGCAGCAAATCTTAACTACAATCAGAATTTGATCAATAAGCTAAAGACCAGTGGAACTGTGAGTACCATTTTATTATTCTATTACAAAGAAATTTTGATTTTTTTAATGAAAAATAATTTTTATTTTCAAGGATGAATCTGCTTTAAAATTGGAGTTGGAAAGACAAGTGCAAATTAACATAGCAGATCATGCTCTTGCTGCTTTAAATGATCCCTCTGAAAATAAAACTGTTAGGCGAAAACAACGTGCAATATATCAACAAAGTCAACGAAGATTACAAGAGCTAAATGCACAACTCAATTTTATAAGACAAAGTCATGGAGTTCCTCTCAGACAAACACAATCAGCACATATTCCACTTCATAGTTCTCAGCCACATTTACAAACAACTGCAAAGCATAGAACAAAAAAACCACGACCACCTTTGGATAATAGTGGTAAAAAAATGATTAATTTAGTACTTCTTTTGCACCAGCTTCTTTTTATAAATTTAAACAATACTTTTTTTAGGAAAAGATTTAAGTCCAAAAGTAGAATCACGAGATTTACTTCAAGAAGGTGGCATAAGCTTGAGTCCACTTGGCCCAGAACATAACTTTAACTACCGAACGTACGATTTCCAAGATGTTAGCGAGCATGGTTTTCCACAAACAAATTCTAGCAATACAATGGTGCCTAATCAAAATAGAGCGACGTATCATGCGCCGAGTCCAGTCGACCACAGGCGCAATAATCCTAAATTTTCGGAGCACGACTTAAATGCAAACAGTAACGCATATGTTCCTCCGGAACATTTTCGTGGGCGTGCATATTCTCAAGGAGGAAATAGCAGTAGTAGTATTAGCCCACAGCATTTTCCGGAACACATGTATCGACGAGTTCCTAACACCTATACAGAAGAAGAGAGGCAGATGCATTATAGGCAAATGAAGCTTAAAAAGCAACAAAGCGAAGAACTGGTTATGCGCAACCAACAATACTCAGATTCTAGGTACTTGGATAATGAGGTGCACCGTAGATCGGCGCAAATACATTATCATGAGACTGATTTTAACGTACTGCGCTACGATGGTCAAATGCACGAGTATCCGATCAATTATAATCTTGGTAAGATAAAATAAATAATTAAGAACAAAATTCAAAGCAGTTATAAAACTATAATTTAATTGATCTCTTTTGTAAGAAAAATTTATAAGAAATATTCTTTTTTTAATAAGTAAAAGGACAACAACCCCATATTCTGCGTCAAAGGGATAGTGTGGATAATGCTCTGATAGGATCAGAGCACAAGGGTGGTAAGCCATCAGTGGATACGTACATTCCACCGGGTTATTGGATGCGTCTCGAAGACGACATAGTTTGGTGCTCCGAAGATCAAATGGTTGATCGTTTTGGAAGTCTGGATAGACGAAAGCAAAATGTCACCCAACTACCTAACATAGAAACTCAGTCGAGATATCACACTGTCGCTATTAGTGGCAAAAATGCATTACCGCTCCAAAGACAACACCAGATGCAGGTTTGTAGCTGTTAACAATCGCTTAAGATTCAACAAATTATAAATCAAAATTCAATAATTAATTAATGAAAACAATAGGTGCAAAGCCCGGATTCAAGCATTCCTTTAGCCAGCAATCGCATTCTCCTTCGCACACAATCCCTTGGTAGCGTTGAAACATGGCAACCACCTGGATCCTCTCACGACGGATCTGTTGATGGTCGAGAGTCTACTGACGGTAGTTGCATCGACAAATCGAAAGAAAAAGAATGGTATGAAACATCTTTAGATTCAACTGGAGTATCTGCTGCACCCACGACTATTCAACAACAAAGAGCGATGAGACGCGCGTCTCATCATAATCCGCTAATAGTACCACCACCAGCAAAAGAACGAATACCTGTGCGCAGTAATTCCATTCCAGCCAACAGAAGGCTAAGAGAACAACAACAGCTACAGCAATTAAATCATCAACAACAATTACAGCAACAAAGAGTATCACCATCAGTGCCGCAACAGCTCGAAGAACCGCAACAGTCTACGCAGAGACCTCCTCTGGCACAAAGTCGTTTTGAAGGCCGGGTGCTCGAGATTCCCGCAGAATCTAAACCTTTGCCCAGTAAGTATCATAATAATTACATTATTTTTTATTTTTCAAAATTTAAAATTATGCACATAACCATTTTTTGCCTTTTTTATTACATGACTTACGGCTAGTAAGCAGTTAGTATATGTAATAAATAAAGTTAAACTAAATGTTGTCAGAAACGAATTTTCTATTCATAATTTTCATATTTCATATTTCTAAAAATAATATTATTTATACTAAAATAAAATCATATTTTGTTAAATGTTAAAATTAAAATATCTGAGGTATTAAAAGCATAAAATAAAAAATTCAAAAGATTAAAAATTTAGTATAAAAGAAGATAGTAATGAGGTACTGTTATTTATTTTTGAATGATTGAAATTTTTAGCATCTCAAGAAAATGGTAATGAAGCTATTATTTCACTGAATTCACCTACAAATCACACTGTCGTACAGCCAGGTAAATATCAACCATATCGCGAGGTAAGAAGACCTTTTGAAATGTCAGACTTTTACAAGTACTCGACAAAATACCGTAAAAGGGTAGAAGCGAATGCCGCAAACGAACAACAGCAGCAAAAGCAGCAAATAACTCAACAACCAGTAATCAACGCAAATACTCAGAATGATCAAAATCAGTCAAACAATTCAATGCAAAGAGTCCATCATCAACCGGTGCAACGAAATACTTGTCCGCCTTATACTTTAAGATAATAAATATTTATGTATGCTTAAATATTTAAATAGAATGTGACTATATCGGTCGTATAATATTAAATTAAATATTTTACTTCTCACCTAAACAAATATTCAATTGTAAAGAAAAGCAATACGTCTATATATGTGAAAAAATTAATTTTATTGAATTGTTCTTTTTAGGAACTTGAATATTATTAATTTCTTACAAAAATATTTAAATCGCGTAAGCTAAATTTTACATTTTATAATAAAATTAATTCAAATATACAGATTGTATTACTTTCGCTCAAAAATCTGCAAAAATGTTAACCCTGAATATCGATGTCATTTAGACATCATATTTTTAATGAAGAAAATTTTTTTCATAAAAAAAGTTTTATACTGATAACGTCACTTTCTATTAAAATAAAACAATTACTAAATTAATTTAAAGTAAAATTAATTTTACTATTATAATTTTTAATGATTTTTAAGTAACGCATATTTACTGCCACAATTTAAAAATAGTAGATAATAGACTGAATGAAACTGTGGCCTTAGTTTTTTAATATTAACAAAATAACTTGCGGTGATTTTATGATTTTAAATATCTTAATAGAATTATATATATATACATGTATATATATATATATATTTTATGTGTATAAAATGTGACGGCACCATGAAGAGCCAAAGATTCGTGAAACAAAATGTAATGTATTCGTTAAAATTTCATTTGATATTTATTAGATTTTTCAAAATAACTTCTGAGGAGAGCTACTACAGTTAAGACAATGTTACTTAACGATAGGGCTCCATGTATTTTTTACTGGCAATTTGTATCTTTAGTGCCTTAATAGAAGTTACAAATCCAAGAATGCGTCATTTTTTTCATCAAAGCCCTAAAGAATATCGATAAAAATTTTTTTCGGTTCGTGGAGCATACGAACTACTTTATTACTTCCAATAACAAAAATATATTATCGTAAGAAACGAATTTGAAGCCAATGGTCAATGTTTTCCTGGTCCATCGAGCTTGGCTAAATATACAAATTAACACCTAAGATAGATACGCAGACAATCTGTGCAATCGCACAGCCCAGGTAATGTAACACTAAAGATTACGTTTTATTCTGGAAATGTGCTAGGTTCGCAGTTTATTCATATCGAAGGACACGTTCACGACGCGTTCACTATGACAGCGAGCAAAAACTTATCGTCGAGTGTTTCAGTTTGTATTTTATTATTTTTTACGATATTAGCCTAAAAAATTCAGCGGACGAAGAAAGCTAAGACTCGCTAGAAAAAACACCTGTGTGAACGAACGAGCGAACCTCTTTCACTTTTATCCCCGAATTATTGTTTTATTAAACAAGAACCTAGTGTCAGCCTGCTACTTTTTTAATATTTAAGAAACACAACGACCATAGGTATCATAGGTTTATCCTGGAGATAATAAACAGTTTAATAATCCGTAACTGAAATTTCTCCCAAAATAAGAATAAAGTACAACGACTCTCCGAGGTTAGTAACAGTACAACGTTATAGTAACAATGTCAACGATAGTTATTTTAAAAACAAGAGTAGCAGCAGGCTAGCACCGTTTAAGTTCTTTAAATGAAGATTTCATATCTTCTCACAGATATTGGCTTTTTTAAATCTTTTGTCTTGAACATAAGCGCCTCTCTTAAGCGTGTCGTGCTATCAAATTGTACCGAATGAACAGATCCAGCCTTGCAAAAAGTGACACCAGCCATTTAAGTTACTCCAAAGAAGTCTAAAGTTTAACGTAGAAGGATTACGCGACAGCAGGCGGTGATCTTCTGGATACTTCAGCTTTCTTATAATTTATAATATTTTTGGAGGTCCTCTCATTTCATCCAGTCATTCAGACAAGATATAGGCTACGCAGAATTTGCTGGCAATGCATCTTGATGTGCAGGAGTTGGATGACTACTCAAAATAAAATTCATATTCAGACCAGTCGGAATCATCGGAATCCGAAACAATATTGACAATTTCGTGTAAATCATCTAAGTTATACATCCAAAGGTTGTCTCTATCATCCATAAAATCCCATAGAAGTAATTGCTGCAAAATAATTTTTAATTAATTTAGGATTTATTTTTTAAGCGTTACTTAATTTTATATATTAATTAATATTTAAAATATACTTACGCGAAAAATATCAATATCATTATCAGCATTGCGACGTTGTCGAACGGGAGGTCCCACATCAGTCTTAGTGCCATCTGGTAAAGCATGAAGGTAAAAGCATTTATTACCAAATGGACATTTTCCTCTACCTTTGTTAAAATACTTGCAATCTTTGGTACTGTAGAATAAAAATTTTTTTTATTAATTATTCAGTTTACAAAGTAATTTGCATAATTGTTTAAAAATCAAATTACCTCAAAGCATCTTTATAATCCGTGATTAACTTATCTTTGTCTTCTTTAGTATCAACCCAATACATGCTGGGACAAACAAAATCGGAAGGTACACGACATTCTGGACATGCCCTGATGATTTTATGATCGAATTGTTTGGCCTTGCGCCATTTACGGATGCAAGTCAAACAGAAGCAATGGTTACAATTTGGTAAAATTCCAAACCTCTGTTCTCGAGATGTTTTTTCCATAATTGTTTCAAAGCATACACCACATGACTTATCTCGACTACGTTGAATAGCAAACGAAAGCTCCATATTTACTTCATGCTGTTTCATACACGCCTAGAAAGTATTAAATAAAATTATAATAAGTATTATGAATAATGAAGAAAATAATAATCTGATTCTCTTAATTTAAAATATTCTTGTACTTACATTTGTATGTTTCTTTCTCATTTCTTCATTAAGAGGATGAAGGGCAGGTCTACTGCACATATCGCAAATCTCCCCATGAAGATAGGGGCAATTAACTTTTTTACACATGCCAGTGGCTTCAGCATATGGGCACAAAGGATCTGTAGAAGAAAATGATGACTGTCCAGCAGCTGGATTAACTGCTTGAGCATAGGAGAGTGGAGCTGTAGTACCAGATGCACAATTTTCATTCCATGCTGCACTAGAGCTGGAATTTACTGCAGATGGAATGAATTCTGGAGCATTTACCCATTCTTCTGCATCCAAATTTGAATCTGCACTGTAATTTAGAATAATTTTTTTAAGTTTGTTAATTTTTTCATCTCGTGAACATTTCACTATTATCTAACTAAGAGCATAACTTTCATAACGTTTAAGTACATGCATTTGGTTCTGATTCTATAATAACAAAGAATTTTTATAAATAAAATCAAATATTTTTAATAAGCTTAAAACATAAGTCTTACTTTGCATCAGAATTTTTCAAAAGACTGTCCGATGGTATTTCAGAGCTAGAAGATTCTGAATGGCTACTGTTACTGTGAACAAATCGACATCGATTGCCATAACGACAGGTACCCTGCTTAAAGAAACGACACTGAAAGTGCGAGGATGAAGATGATCCTTGTGAACTTCCTGATTCGCTAGGGGTTGTTTCACTTCGAGTTGCTTGTGCATGTCTGTATCTACAATTACTGCCCTCTCGACAAACTCCATTTTTATAATACCTATAACAATAAAAAGTATATTTTGTTAAATTTAGTTGTTATAAAAGATTTTATTTCAAATTTTAATAAACCTTTTCAAAATATAAATAAATTTTTTTTATTAATTTATTAAATACTTAAATTTTATAAATTTGATGATTTATTGATAATTAAAAGGTATATGAATCACTTGTTTATCAAGGCAGTTTCTTATAATTTTTAATTCTTTTTATTTGTAAGAAAAAAAATTAAATAAAAAAAAACATTTTAATTTTAAACTTTGTAAATCATGTGAACTATATTTATTATATAATTACTTATTATAAAAATTAAATATAACAGCTCACTCGGTCTAAATTCAAAACATAAACTCATACACAGTTTAATATTTGAAGTGATGAAATACTAAACACTACATCATTATCAAAACATTGATGAATTAGATAACAAATAGTCAATTTTAATAATAGTACTAAATCTTAGTGATTCTTCATACAATGTTATTTTATAACAGTACATTAAGAAAATATAAATTAAATCTATTGTAAACCAAATAATTTTTTTAAAATTTCAATAGGGTTGGACGATTTAAAAATATATTATATTTTTATGTCAATAATAATATATAAAATTATTACAAAATATTTTTATTTGAGAAATAAAGCATAAACTAGTAGTCATTATTTACTGTAAAACTTTTTTTTATAAATGAAGTTCATATTTACACTTCCAATTGTATAGTTTCTTATTGTAAAAGTTCTTTTGTACTATTATTGAATGAAAAAAGTTGTTAAAAATCTTAAATTATTGATTTACGTTTACATTAAATAAAAATTATACTATTATATTAAAACAAATTTATTAACTTAATTCTACATGCTACTTTAAATAAATATTTTGAAAAAGTCCAATAGCAATCACTTAATATTATTTTGTAAAAATAAAATTGATTATTATGAATAATACTTAAATACATTATTCAATTATTTAATATTAAAAAATAATGCAATTTAAAATTGTTTTAAAATTTATTATAATTATGTTGTAAAATATTTAAATAATACACTATTGTCATATTTAATGGATTAGTATATTGTAGTATTTTAAAAAGCCTTTAAACTAAAGAAAAAATTACATGAAATTCCCCTTCAAATCAGATGTTGCTGGGTTTCAATCTCTTAATAAACACATATTCAATTAGTGATTTTTTTGTAAGTTCTGTACATTGAACTTCTCACTTAAGTGATTACGAAGAGCACTAAGCTTCTTTATCCATCAATGCAAAGTGCTTTCATACACTACTTACTATTAGAAGTACCTCTAAGAGACAAACATTACCAAGGCAATTTTCTAACATTGAATCGTCGAGATACTTTCATCCTCTTCTTTTTTCTTTCGATGATCTTATCTACTTTGATGGTGAAAGCAAAGCAAAATAAAAACGTTAAAAAACAAAAGAAGATACTGTTTACATTCTCTTGCTAACGTCTCTTGATTAAATTTTTTTGCAGTACGCGTCCGCGTCTCCCCATAGTGGTACGACCCAACGGCGTGCGCGCGCGCGCACCCGTGTACTCAATTGTCTTCTCACGCAAACAATTGCAGCCAGTAGCAAAGTACACGAGAATTGTTCCTAATAGTGGCTACTTACCGGCACACGACGTTCTGGACCCAAGTGTCGGCCATTTTCTCGAGTTGACGGTACAATTGCCCTTGCGTTGATAATGGCTTGAAGATTCGTTTGACGACGCGACCGATGTTATTCCTATAATTATTTTTGCTACTGGCTTCTGTGCTGGGCCTCCTCGTCGTTGCGGTCGTCGCGTTGGAGGGGCGACGACCGTCGTCAGCTCGGCGGTGCTCGCACCAGGGCTACGGCGTCACCCTAGTCAGTGCTTCTTCTCCCTTTAACGTTTCCAGCGTGCACTCGATAGAAGGAGGGAACGAAACACCCGTTCGTTCCCGAGAAACCGAGCCCAGATTTCAGCACTACAACGCTTCGCCGCGCGCTCTCTTTTTCTCTCTCTCTCTCTCTCTCCCAAAATACGCCCTACGCTCTTCCAAGAATTCGAAAGCAGTAGGCACTAGGTATATTTTGACTAGTCGAGCGAAGGACGACTCCTGGGAGTGTACTCTGTTTTTACGTGTCTCGCGCACGCTCTTTCTCTCTCCTCTTGTCTCTGTGCTCTGTACACGCACACTGCTTTTGCACGCTCGAGAGGGAGAGAGAAATCAACTGAAATCTTTAATGTTGCAGCTTACAGTGTCCTGCGCACCACATACTCTCCTGCAGCTCGTCCCTCCTTGTCCTATCTGGGTATCTTCCTTCTCTCACACGCAAAATACTCAACAGTGGCGCGCAAATACGTGCACGTTCGATTTGCACACTCGCGAACGCACACACACGTGTCTCGCTGCGCCCTGTTTTTATCTTCCGTCCTTGTTTCCCCCTCGTTCTTTTACGATTTAAACAAGCTTCTATCCTTATCCCTCGCACACAACGCCGAACCTGCTAAATGACTGATGTTCTACGTCGTTCGAATACAATATATATGTATATGAGAGTTCCTCTGTGCCTCAGCTCCCGACACAACGTTGCTGCTGCTGCTGTGTATTTCTAAAGTAGGGGAAGACCTTACCACATTCCTTACATTTGATTGGTTAACGTTGTAACAGTATTCCATTTCCACTATAGTTCAACTTCTTTTTACCATATGATTTACAAAGTTATTGCTAAATCTGGTTTCAATGTGCAGGTATAGTTAATCGGCTTTTGCAAGTGAATGATTTAAAATAAATAAAATACGTTATAACTAAATTTTATTATTATCCTGCTCTATGTAGTTTCAATAATAGCAATAGCGTGCATTTCTTCTTCTTCTTCTTCTTTACTATTGGCTGTTCGACTTCAAGCCTTGTGTGATCATCACCCGATTAGAGCAAAGTTGCGTGAATGGAATTGGCGCGATCTTCATGGACAAAATTTAAAGCTTATAATTAGGAGATACACAGTAACAACAAATATAGATGCTTATATAGCGTCTATATTCGTTGAAAATAAATAAGTATATTTTTATCAAATAAAATATTATTTTTAGACAGCTCCGAATACGGCCATTTTCAAATTTACTACAGTATCTTTAAGATAATCATTAAAATTAATCGAATTGATCGATTAAATCTAAATATTAAGAATTTTGGAATATGCACATCCCTTCTTAAAAAAGTGATGTTATGAGCGATCATTTTGATGCATTTAAAGATTTCATTTTGATTGGTCAATGTAGAATTGGCGCCAAATTTGCTTTATGAATTGTTTGAGATTAAGAGGTTTAAATTTTTAAGACTGGAAATTTATTTTTTGTCTCTCTTAAAAAAGTGATGCAATAAGACAGCAAAATTAAAAAATCGAGTTTAATAATAAAAAAATTCAAAATTTAGTTAGGCAGCATCTGCAATATTTTTCATATTTATAATATAACATTAAAAAAAATTTAAAAAAAAAATGATGTCGATTAAAGCTTTAAATGTTCTGTCTAATACGATTTTATTGCTTCTTAACACTTGGAAAAAATTAGAATTTCACGCGCGTAATAGTTTTTAAATTACACTGCAATATATTTTTAATTTTTAACTTAAAAAATAAATTTGAGCATTTTATATATTTCTCGGAAGAGAAACACATTAAACAGAACTTTTAAATAAAAATTAAACATTCTTTCAGCAAGACAAATTTTATATAATTTCAGCTATTCGTTCATCAGTAAGTTAGTACAATAAATTCACAATCTAAAGGAGAAAAACATATTTAGTATTCCTTTAAAATAAAATACTTATTTTTTACTGAAAATGGCAAACGTGCCGACGAAAAGTAGAAATGTTTAGTTGTGAAACAGGCCTTTTGTGAACAAGCGTATTTGGACAATGCATCGCGAACGATGAGGTCATTGAATAGGTAAGTTTCGAACATAAATAATTTTAATCGTAAATTAAATATGCAGGATTCCCTGGGGAAGTACAAAAAAGTGGAGAGCATTTTTTTCTCTTCGGTATATTGGGATCATTAGACAAACAATTTACAGTATAAAAAAATTGAAACCACTACCTTTCACGTAAAATTAATCTATTTGTGTCGAAGTTGAACGCTTCTTATATGACTATACAAATGTGACATATATTATTTAAAATTGGTTGATAATATTTAGACGTCAGAAATAGAGATGGACATGGCATTGAAAGCTTCCTAAATTATTTATATAAAGATTGAGTCTGAGCTCCATAATCTTATATATATATATTTTTTGCATATATTTTTTCTTGCATAATGACCGCAACATGCTGAAAAGAAAATATATGGTACTACTTAGATGTCTCCCCACTTTGTTGCGCTTCTTCAGGGAATTCTACATCTTTAATTTATAATTCAAATTATTTTTGTTTGGAAGTTACCAAAATTCAACAACGTCATCGTTCGCAATGAATTTTCTAATTTTGGAATTATACTTTATTTATGATTAATATTGATATATTATAAAATTAATAAATAATATATAAAATGACATATAATAAAATTAATGATTGAAGTGAAAAGGAACATTTTAAAATAAAAAAACATTCTAAATTTAGTTAGTGACCGACAAGTGCATTTCGATTACGCATTTTCTTGTAATTGCTCATATATTTTCGTGTTCAGATGTACGAAAAAGAAATTGTCCCCATCCAATCTAACATTCAAAATTTTAAAAAGTTTGACGCTATTTTAATCAATTTTCAAGAAATTTAGCTACATTAGTTCGAACACTTATAGACCCCCCCCCCCCCCCTAAGTTGCGCAAAAATTCTGTGAAAAGGTCTGTGTTCCATTTATTGGCTTTGGCTGTTTCATATACACATCATGTACGTGCGCTTCGTCTGTGAGTTTTCTCTTCATTCTTTTCCTTCATCCCTCTGTACCAGGTAGATGAACAGCTCTTTCACCCTTTGAACTGCTCCTTTCCGTAAAAATTCTATGTTTATCCTTCTACCTTCTGCTTTAATTCTCTTTTCTTCAGTATTTTTTCTTCTCATTTGGAGCTGGAACGTGACCAAAGAGAACAAGGATGTAGGAGTAACGTAGTATAGAAGAAAATATTAGGATTGGGAGGAAAGAGCAGACAGGTTCCATCTAACTGAAGAAGCAAAGCAAATAAAGAGAAGAAGAAAAAGGACAAAACTGAAATAAAAGATAGCTCTATTGAAAATATCACCTGGATTTCACTGAAATCCAATTGAATAGGCCGTTGGAATCCAATTGATCCGGCGGGATTTAAGTGAAATCCAGATATTTTCAATAGGGACATCATATATGGGAAAGGGACAAATATTTATGGGATAGAATAAGTAGTTGCTTACAAATAGAAGCAAAAAAGAAGAATCAGCAACAGAACTAAACGAATCAAAAAAAGAGAAAAGAAGAGTATTTAGAATGATGGAGACATAAACACACAAACAATGAAAAAGAGAAAGTAGAGGACGATCCCAACGAAATAATAGATAGACAAGAGGAAGAAGAGAAAATGGGGAAAAAGTATTAATATACTTGCTGATCATTAATTCATTTCAAACATAAGAAATATGTTTTTAAATATCATAGGATGTCTTTAAATTTTCATTTTTCTCGTAAGGATCGCCGGTCGTTCGATCTCGTACAATTTGGACGAGGCTGAATATCTTAGAAAATTTAGATAAATTGTCTATTAGAATCTAGAAGTAAACATCAACAATTTCGAATAAATTTTAATCCATATTACTTTTAAATTTAATAACGCACTCAGTTATCTTGTTCAAGAACGAATGATCTGATGCAGATAATTCGTATACGAACAAAGTAAATTTAACGCACCCATATTGTAAATAGAACTTGAAAATTTGAGTTTCAAACGTTTTTAATACATCATTTTAAGAAAAATTAGAAAACGCAGACTCAGCTTCAAACATAAATATGAGTTTAGATAAGTTTAAGTAAGCATAAATTGATAAACTTATGTAAAAAGAAGTAGCTTTTATTTGCTCTGCATACAATAAAAAAATTAATTCCAAAATTGAGTTGATTAATTTGATTCCACGTTTTTGACGCTTTTTAGTTTTTTTTTTTTTAATTGAAAACATTTTTATATTATTTTGATATTTCAATAACTTAAATTTTGCCGCGTTTATAAAACACCGAATGGTCAAAACAATCGCAAATTTTTGCTATTTGGTTGGCAGCCAAGATTTTTCTAACACACACGCATTTAAACGGTTAAAGTACGAAGGAACAAAACTGATCACCTTGTCAGACAGAGAGAGAGGGAGAGAGAGAGAGAGGTCAGTTGGGAAAAGCGCGGTAAAACTTCAACAGGCGCGGGCGCGGATTGGCTGAGGCTAAGAAACCTGTCGAGACTTGGTCAAAATCCTCATGAGAATCAAGACTCCGAAAACCCGGAAGCTTCGATTTTCAGTTCATTTGCCGCCAAAGCTTGTCTACTCTAGCCGTGTTCTCGCGCGCTTTCGTTATATTGTCGTGTTTATTACTGAAATCACGAACATTTGCCTTCGCCAGCGGAAAAGGTTCTCGTTGATTCCTGCTGTTTGTCTTCGTTCTCCATCGGTGGAACATAGAAGTGTTTGTGCTGAGCTGGTTGCTGACGACTGTTAATCTGAAAACAGGAGAGAAAAGTAACAATGGCTAAAGTGCAAGTGGCAAACGTTACAGTGCTCGACAATCCCTCGCCGTTTTCCAATCCCATTCAATTTGAGATAACATTCGAGTGCATTGAAGAATTGAAAGAAGGTTAGATCCGAAACACACGGCAGAAACTGCAACTGACATTTTTTTAAACCGACCCACGCTAATATTGGCACGATACATCGCTTCAATTCGCAGATTCTTTTTTTTGTTCTTTTCGAAAGCCGTTCATTTTTATCGTGAAATGCCCAAAGGTTTAATATTATGTTACTTGTAGCTTTGAAAGATTATAATTATAATTATTCAATAGCAGAATAATTTTTATTTTGTTTATTTAACCTCTATTAAAAGCTGCTTTATCCTTTTTAGTCATTGCTCAAAACTTTCATCATTTTATTTATTTTTTAGATTTAGAATGGAAGATGATATATGTTGGCAGTGCAGAGTCAGAAGAATTCGATCAAATCCTTGACACAATCTACGTGGGTCCCATTCCTGAAGGAAGACACATGTTTGTATTTCAGGTAAACTTTGCATTTTTTCTACTTTTTATGTAATACGTAGAAAGAGATTTTAGAAATTTAATTAAATAGTTAACATTAAAAATATAAATTTCAACTTTTATTAAAGCCAATAAAGTATATAGAAGTATATATATATTGTTAATAAAAGAATAATAACGCTAACAACCGTATTGAAATGTAAATGTAACTTCAATCAATACTTTTGAAATAAATTAGAAATTTATAGATAAAAATTGTATATGTAGTTGTAGAAATATTTTCAAACATTGCTCCAAAAAATGGGTATTAATATTTATTAAAAATTTTTAGGCTGATCCACCAGATACGAGTAGAATTCCAGTAAATGATGCTCTAGGTGTAACTGTTGTTTTATTAACTTGTTCCTACCGTAGTCAAGAGTTTGTGAGAGTTGGATACTTCATAAACAATGAATATACAGATCCAGAATTGAGGGAAAATCCACCTCCACAACCTCAATTTAACAAAGTTCAAAGGAATATTTTAGCTGATAAACCACGAGTGACTCGATTTAAAATAAATTGGGATGATAGCAGTTCAAGTTCACTAACCAATAACATGGTAGACGGTATGGAAGCACATACATCAATGGAAGAAACAACGCAGGATGTTCCATCAACCTCCTTAAGTTTTACAGAAAACACACAAAATAGTATGGAAGTGATGTAAATTATTTGTGTTTAGTATTTTTTTTTCGTTTTAAACTACCATAAAATTTTTAATTCAGCAGTGCGTGTGCAAAAGACAACATTTTTGAAAAATATGAATGAATCAGTGCTAAAAATTCTGCATCTTTTACATTTTTCTTTTTATCAAAATTCAACTGTCACAATCATTTAAAATTTCATTTATAATTTTCATCTGTAAAAATGGATTCTTTAATATGATTTTAAGTTAATTAAGACTGACTTAAAAAAATATTTCAAGTAATGCAAAACTGAATTTTTAAACATAAATTTTCAAAAGTTTTTCTTTAAAAGATTTCTTTAATATAAATACAAATATAAAATATAAAAAATAATTTTATCATTTTATATTATAATAAAAGTATTTAAGAGAAATAACATTGTAAGCAAATATTTGTTTTTGTATATTTCTTATAAGCTCAGCAATATTTCGCAAAAATTGTATTTCTATTAAATTTAATTTTATAATTAAAAATTAAAAAGTACTTTAATGAGTCGTTTATACAATTATTAATTAAAAAATTCAAAATTTATTCATTGATCTTAATACAATTTTTATCGGCATCTAGAATATAAGATGGAGTTATTACTCTAACAGTTCATGTATATATATACATATTAAAAATAACATTGTTTTCTACTTATAATAGCAGTGTTTTAACTTATTTTTCCTATCAATTTTTAAGAATAATTTAAAACTGACAATTTATAAATGAAAAATAAATTAAACACAAATTTTTCATATATAAACATTTATTTTACACGTACCTTTAATAATACAAAGGTAACGAAAGGCATACAGGTAGCAACAGCTGTAACAACATTTTAACGGTTTTTCTTAATTAACAAATAAACTTGCACTTTCTGAAATCTTGTTTAGCTATTTGTATGATGCTTAATGCATACACACAAATTTCTTGTTTACATTTATATGTGTAATAAGTACAAACATCCAACTTGAAATAGTTTAGATATCTTTTAACTATCTTATACTTAAAATATATTTTACAATATACTTACAATCTAACATTTTTTTAAATATATAATACATGTAGTTATATACTTTTCGACCCTGCTGTGTGGAAAATATTTTTAGCACCTGCAAATATTACCGTTGTTTATGTTGAATGTTGTAATAAAAAATTAAACAAAGGATACTATAATTAGAGTACAAAATATTTCAAATAACAAATTTACATCTAGTTTTAAAATTTAAAAAAAAAAATTAATTTTCGCGAAATTTAATAATAACGAACATTGACCATTTATAAATATAATAGGCAAGATATTAAGAAAATTGTCTATAACCAAATGTATCACTCATTCATTTTTTAATTTTTTTTGTACATTTTTTAATATTAATTTTAATGTTTCATTTATATTACAAAATTTATTTTATTATGATACATATGTGAAGAACTGATACAAGTGGTTCAATGTTTTGTTTACATAATTTTATAATTTTAATATTAAACAAAAATGAAAGAATTATGAAAAGTTGAGTAATTTCTTTTTAAACAATTATCTTCAGTTCCAATTTTTAGTGATATTTAATTCATAATTTTCCACTTTGAAGAGTCAACATACGTTTCCTTATTTAAACTAGGACTAGAAAATATTCTTACATTGAAACATTCATAAAATTTGTTTGTTCTGATTATTTTAAAGACTTAATAATTTTATATAATAATTTAAGCACTTCTACAGTCTATATATATATAAATATATATAAATATATAGATATATACATATATATATATATATATAGAATCTGCATAAATCTTGCAATAACTTTCTTATCCTCTAAACGTAAAATGCTTTTCTTTTCTGCTGTTATTATACGTAAATGTTGGTTGTGCTTAAAATTCTTCAACTTCCACCTGTACCAAGATTAAAATTGCTAAAATTACACGACAATTACTCTACATACGTCAGTAATTGACTAGGGATTTTATTTATTATTAAATTAGACACTGGAAACTTCATTGGCAAAATTTGCTTTACATATAAAAATTATAATATTATTGCTGGAATTTAATGCACGACATTTATAAGCGTTAGAATTTCTGTTTAATATATGTATATTAATATACGTTTCCAACACCTTCAACTAATTACATTCCCTTTTCAGTTGCCTCCCTATTTTGCACTTTATGTTATATACAAAAACTTTCTTTGATCAACTATTCGAAAATCTTTATGAGGCACTTCTACGAATTTTTCATGCATAAGTATTTCGTCGTTATTTAGGAAAAACCCTCCATTAAACTCTTTCAAAATGAAAAAATGAAGCGTATAAATGAACATGTCGCCATCTTTAATGTAGATTATTTACTTTACTCTTCTATCGGCGTTTATAATATAAGTTTCATAATATTTGGGAAGACCATTTGAACGAGTCGCTATCGGACTATTAAACTTCTAAAATCTCTTATACTTGTAAACGGCTTTCAAAGGATGCATATTTCATTATAAAAAAATACAAACGCGGGAATAAGATTTCTTTCGTCTTCAATTTGCACTGCAGTTTCTGAGGCATACCGAGGAGAAAATTATTATCTGCACACTGAGACAACATTATTCCTATTGAAAAATAGGAACGTCGACGCAATTTAAAGGAGATGCACATTTTATATTCGATTGAAACTCTGATTAAAGTTTGAACGAAGGTTAAAAAACTATATGGCTTTTTCGAACACAGGCGATTCATTATTATAAATAGCCAATACTTCGCTCACTTTTTATTTGTAGACGTCTCAGGACGAATTAAAAAAAATTTACAATTAGATATAGATTTTAAAGTAAGTTATTTTCTTATTGAATCAATTTTTCAAATTTAAGTTATTATTGACTTTTGATTTATCATAAATGTTTCATTCTCAAATCCGCCATGAAGTAGGTGAAATGCCGCCAAAAATGTGGTAACAATTCTTAATTTTTCAGTTGTTATCCAAAAGTTAATTCATGGAAAAATCGAAAGTCAAAAGTAAATGAAACTTCTGATTTCAATAGAGGTATTAAAATCATACATTCACGCGTATCAAATTAAGCAAACATAAAAGAGTAAGTATATTTTGCAGCATAAGATATATAGAACGGTGAACTATTGCTTTTGCCTGGTACAGGTGTCACAGATTTACTCCGTATTGTCTTAATTACTATTGAACTGCGCTGTATTGAAGATTCAGGTGCCGTAGCGGTAGCAGGTATGTAAATTACGCGAGCGCAAACATTCGGAAGATTAAATTCGGCGCGGAAATTGCGCGCTACTCGGAATGCAGTTAAATGCAGATTTTTAGATGATGAAGACATTTCTTACAGATAAGTATATTCACACGTTTGTAATTCTCGCGCCTAATATATATATATAATTATAAAAATGCCACTATAACACGAAATTTTCTAGTTGACAATATGTATTAATATCTATATTTAATTGTTTTCTTCAAGCTCTTGTCCGAATTGTTCAGTCAGAAAGACAGTTTAAAAATTTCAGCTTGATTCTTTGAGCTTCGTATTCAGTGTAATTATCGAATACGGCAGGTGGTAAAATATACTACGACGTTGTTATCAAAATATGAATGTGTATCGAAAAACTTATATAATTTTTCGGAATTTTTTATATCACCTACAGACCCTTCGTAGTAATACTTCATTGCTCGGTTCGTAATTAGCCTCTTCAATGACACCTCATTGAACGTTTTAATACATTAGGCCTCCACTTCGTTTCAAAGCCGTAGTAATTTCTAGAAGCATGTTTCGGGTTCTATTTAAATTAAAATCGACTACATTTAAATTGTTATTCAATTGTCAACGATGAATTGATAAAGAGCACACTCTGTTCTCATTGTAAGTTGCACGTTTTCGAAGCACGACTATAAGTAATTCAGCGGAATTATAATAGTGCAATTTGAACATTCGATAAATTGGTCCATCTAAAATTCTTTGACGACTGTAAGATATTTAGACGTTAATAATTTTATTTCACAAAATTACCGAACACTGTTATTTATCAGTTAGAATCGCGTACTTATTGTAAATAAAATTGGCATCATTGAATAAAAAGAGCGTAGAAACACTTATAAAACTTTTGTAACAAAGTTGGAGTTACATACTTTGGCAAATGAGAGCAGTGATCAGTGTATTCTTTTACCATAATTTTGTCAAACCTTAAAATATCTTTGTTGTATATATATATTTAATCCAAGTTTAACAAACATTCAGTCACACACTTAAGGATTGCTCAAATTTCGTTCACTTACGGAAAGAAACAGTTCACAAATAATAGGAATAAAAAAACTTTGAAAAAAACACTTCCTGTACATGTTCTAAAAGGCGCTTCAAAGGTGCTGACTTAATCCCTAACGATTTTGTGTTTTCTTTTCATTGGCTATGCAAACGTAAACTGGTCGATAAAGAATCAACGGCGCTTGAGATGTGAAATGATCGCTGCCATCGTATACTTGACCCAAAAGAAACTCTGGACCGACGTAATTGCCACCTTCCACACTTTCCATTGCGTTTTCTGAAAAATAAAAAATGACCTTTTAACGTAAAGAACCGAAACATATGCTGTTAAAAAATTCAAAGAGCATCAAAAATTCAATCAGCACTCTCGTTCGAGTGTTTCAGTGTTAAATTATTTTTTAACTACTTTGAAATTCGTTATTATTTCAAACTGATATAAATAATTAATCAATGAAACGACGCAGAACAAAATAATTGCAAACAAAATTCCACATTGATTAATTTTGTACGAGTTACGTTTGTCCTATATTCGTGACAATCTATAAACGGAACATTAATAGGACACTTCATATTAACAATTAGATTCTTTCAACGGAGATAAATGTGACCCAGATTCAACGAGTTCGAAGATAGCGATGATGAAAAAAAAAAAATAAATAAATTAATGATTTTGAAATGAATAAATGACTTGAAAAATAAAACAAAAATGACTAAAACTCAAAATAATCTTACCATATTTAATTTGTGGCGGCTGCGTGAGATTTGGTATTCGAAAAGGAACAGTTGCGACAGTAATAGGAAAGTGCATTTGCATGTCCTCGCCCGACTTTTCCAACTGAACGCTCACCTGCATACAATTCGATAATTAAATTATTTGTCACGATTACAATTAGCAAAATCATTGCGGTACCTTTAGAACATAGTAAATTTGTATCAAACGGCAAACACCGACTAAAGTTGGTGGGCAAACCGGAAGGATCATCTTCTTTGACGAGTCCCACTTAATTGCAGTCCCGGGTGGAACTGGCTCTCCTTTGTACTCCATCACAACTTTCTGAACTTCCCGATTTGTGCCGAGAACACCTCGATCGATGAAGAATTCGACGTACTGGGAATAATTAATTTACCGCTAGAATGTCTCAATTTTGAACAACATCTAAGCTGAGGCACTTTCATTCTAAATAAAAAGCAACATTTCTTGACTTCCTTTATTTTTTTTTAATATTATTTTTATAATTTTGAAAATGTATTTTGTAAAACATTCTTTGAATTTTGAAATTATTTTCAGTAAGTGAAAGCAAAACACTCTAAAAAAAATAGTAATTTATTCAAAATGAAAATGCCTTCTCATATGTTTTTACAAGATTTGAATGTCAGTACTTGAGTTAATTTAATGTGCAGCCATGCTTTTTCTATTCCTTTATTATCAATAGATGCTCTTAGCTTTATACTCTCACCACATACGTATGCACTTCTTTCTAATTGAGCACTTAACTCAACTGGATTTCTTCGACAACAAAAACAGCAGGATGTTCTGACTTCAGTTCCTACCATTGGTTTCTGTGGTAAGAATATATATGATATTTTTAATAAAAAATGAAATTATTTGATAATTTTTATTACACTTTTGACAGTCTTTTATACAAGCTAAAATGATTACCAAATACTGATCATCCATACAGTCTATATGAGGACCAATCAGAGTGAAATACTTTAATCCTTGTGGAGGACTTGCATAAGGCCTATCAACTGTTGCTTTAACATAGTAACGTATATAACCAGTGCGAGACTCAAAACTACAAGGTAAAGCACTCTCTGGCAAATTAAATGTAAATGGAAATTGATGTTTTCCTCTTGGCAAAATTGGAATAGGTCCTTCAGATGAATCTAAAATATATTGCATATTTAGCATTTAAATGAAAATGTAAAATAAACCTACAAAGCATTTTGTTGCTTTAATTACCATGACCCCAAACTACTATGCGTTCATCAACAAAATATTGATCATCCTTCACATTTCTTCTATCACCACTAACTAAAATTTTCCATTCAGCGTGAGCTTGACCACGCAATGACAATCTCATAGCTATAGAATTTAAAATTGAGAAATCTTAAATTGTTTTTTTAAAATCTTCTCTTATTAAAACCTTAATTTATAAATAAAAAATAAATATAAATAAGGAAAGGTACTATGAAATAAGTAAGACATTTAAATTAAAATTTTAAATTGGAATTTATTTATAACTTAAATAAAAATTACAACGATTCTTTTATAATTTCATGCTAATAAGTTAAAATCATGCTTGTATTTAAAATAATTTATAAATAGTTAAAAAATTTTTATAAATATATAATTAAGCTTGAAAAAAATTGTCAAAATATAATTGTACATTTAAACATGCTTCACATATAAATTACATAAATTTTAAAGAAATAAAACAAGTAAATTAAGACTAACAAAATAATTCTATGTATATTGTAACGTACATATTTAAAAATTACCTACATCTTAACTTGAAGTTTTCAGTTGTATGTAAAAGTACATGACCACGAATAGTTTCACCTGCATAATAAAAGTCTTTCTCAAGCTTGATATCAAATTCACTAATGTTATCCATTGTTTAAAATACAAATGCTTTTACAAAGAAGTTTTTTTAGATCAAAACTGTATACATGTACACGTATTTGAATATATTATGGAGTAATTCGTAAAAAAAGTATATCTGGAAGACAGTTTTTACAATGCCTCTAAGTCAACTCTCTAAAATAACTTAACAAATTCGCCTATTCTTGCCTAAAAAGTGCACTTAAAAACTCATCAACAACAGAGTCGCGAAATAAACGCAACAAAGTGTCTATATAGATCGAGCAGAGTCGAGTGGGACAGATAGATTATAAAAAGCTAAAGACAGAAACAGTGAATCGCAAAGATTTTAGAGTCACATTTAACTTGAGCGCGGATTACTCATTTTACCCTATTTTTGATTTCCCCTTTCTTGGCTAAAGAATCTTCAAGTACATTTCGCACAAATTGGAACACTTTATTAAACCACTTTTCTCGCTGACGCGATTTCGCGAAACTCGCATTTTTTTCAAGCCCCTTTTCGTCGACGTTGTTACCGAGTACTTTTCAAAGTATCTAGCTCATCTGCATTGTTGCTCCGCGAATTGACGCGCATCCGACACAATTGGCACGGATTGCTCTTTTTGCTTGCCTGAGCTATGCACCAGCACCACCACTTCACGATTGTCAATACCAGCATGAGGGAGGGAGCTTTGCTGTTTGCTCGGAGCAACGCTTTGCGGCGGATTTTATAACTGCGCTTGTCGCGCGCGATTCGTTTTTTGTTCGTAGAAAAAGTTTTACTGCTCGACAGTGATTAGTCAGTGAATTATAAGTTAAAATTAAAAAGCTAACGTAATTTTAACATTTTTTTATAAAAAACTAATAACGTAATTTTGTGGTAAAAAGAAAAGAGCGATATCGATGAAAATAACCTCAAATAGCAAACGCTTTCTTGCGAACGGCTTGTCAAGTAAATATTGAAGAGTATAATACCAGCATCAGCACGTGTTCACATTCTCTCCTCGCGGGGATGATTATTTCATTCTCGCGTAAGAAAAAATGAAGTTGAATTAAGTCGGAATCACCAAAAAGAGAATATTAAAATGGAAACTAATGTTGTACCGACTTTGAATATCGATATTCAACAAAAATCGTCGAAGTTAGGATATGCTCTCGTCGCTGCCACAGGTACATATTTGTTTGTAAATATTGAAATAAAAAAATAATTTTATCTAAAGCATCTTACTGATTTATATGAATTATATAAATTTAGTTTTATAAGATAATTTGTTTGTGTTTCTGTTAATATATAATCCTCATAAAGTAGTTACAAAATTTTTAATTATATATTTATTATTTTAGGAGGCATTGGAGTAGCAATCACTGTTATAAGTATTCCATTTGTTAGTCCAGCATTTCGAAGAATATGTTTACCCTATGTTCCTGCAACAACAGAACAAGTCACAAATATTTTACAAGCTTTAAAGGGCCGAACAGGATCACTTATTGATTTAGGCAGTGGAGATGGACGTATTGTAAGAGTTCATTTTGTATAAAAATTTGATTAATAAGCAAAATTGTGAGAACTAAAAAAATTACTTACATTTTTTTTAATAATAATAGTAATATTTTTATTATTTTTATTATTTTAAAGGTAGTAGCTGCAGCAAAAGCTGGATTTCAAGCAGATGGTGTAGAACTTAACCCATGGCTTGTGCGTTATTCAAAAATTTCTGCATTAACGAATAAAGTTTCATCAAAAACATTGTTTTTTAAAAAAGATTTATGGAAATTTAATTTAGGAAAATATAATAATGTAGTTATTTTTGGAGTTGAAGAAATGGTAATCTATAAATTTGTAAATCTAGTATTCATTTTCAAACAAAGTTATTTTTTCTTATAGATGGATGAACTTAAGCAGAAATTAAAATCAGAATTAAAACCAAATAGTTCAATTATAGTCTGCAGATTTCCAATTCCGAATTGTAAATCAATTATGACAATTGGTGAAGGTTTGGATACAGTTTGGATATATGAAACACCTTTAAAGGATGAGTGAAATAATCTTTAACATAAAATTTATTTAAAAAATAAAAATTTTACATTTTTAATTTAATTAGAGATAAATTTAAATATATTTATATATATAATAAATTAATATTATTATATACATATTATATCAATTAAAAATTTTACTATTAAAACATATTTCAATAAATAATACTTGCATAAAAAAATACAATTCCTATTTATTCCTATTTAAGTATGGCAGTAAATAGTAGAATCACTTTTTTATGAGATTAGCAGAAAGTAACTGCTGCCATTCATGAATTAATAAAATTCTTGAACAACTTAACTACAACTATTGCTTACAGTGATCAATTCTATATCTTGCTAAATCTTGCTAAATCACATCAACTTAAAAATTAATGACTTAATTCATTGAGATTACGTAATACTAAAACTAACGTTAAAAATTACTCAACAGCCTATTTTATCAAAGCCGAGCACCCGGCTCAGCTTGCTTTTACGAAAAATTGACTTATGAGATTCAACACGCCAATAATCGGTACGCAAGTGTGGCAAAACACTTTGCATACAGTCATGGTCCCTTGTCTATGGGAGACAGTCAAGTGCAGCAGACTGGGTAGCGTGAACACGTAGACTAAACCACTGATGGCACCTGTATATCTGATAATTGTCCCTACGTGTGGTAGAAATATAACAAACAGTACGCAAATGGTTACAATGACGAGATTTATGAATAAGATGACGCTTCGGCGGCACTCTGCCTTATTGAAGATCGAGGATATCAGCTGAATTCTTAGCATGTAAGCTAAAAGAGGATAGACAGTGAACAGTTGGAACAGCAAGACGATTCGAGCCCCCACTGTGAGTCCGTCGTTCTTTTGAAAATTGTTCAACAAGTTCTAAAAAAAATAAAAGTTTATCACCCTGATGCACAGCCAAAAGCAGCTCAACGAAGAGAATAATCCAACTTTCTAATTTGAACTTGCTTATAATCAATTTTGAAGTCATATGTAACTAAGAAGTCTGATTGGTTTAATGAAGAAAGATAAAATTAAAGATTGGAAAAAATCTTTCTGACAATCTTAGAAATTAGATTGATTTAAATAAAAATTATAAACTCACGTCTTCGATGCAGCCTTTTGCTAATGGGAAACATACATAAAAGACAATGCCGACGATAATGTACGTAATAGTGACGAGGATGTAAGCAATCGTCAAATCTCGACCCTGTAAAAGATAATTATGTAGTGCTCGCTCAATTTACGACAGCTCTTGAATTATCTCGGCACTTACGTTCTTTTTCTGATTACGATTGCTTTGCATAATCGTTATTATGATGTTATGAATGAAGAAGGACAGTGAAAGCATTCCAGACAAAGCTGGAAAAGTCGGACGAAGAATCCAGCTGTCTTCCCAGGCAGTTTTATCCATGTTGATCCCCCATGAAGCTGATTTTATAACTACGAATACTACTAGGTACACGATTGAAACAGTTCCTGCAAATTGATGCGTTAATTTAACACAATCTTTTTGTCGACGTACCAATTATTTTAGATAGATTTTCTTTCGAAATGTTTTGCGCAGCTTACCGAGAGAATTGAACTTTGTGAAAAAGGTGGTTGTGTTGAAGTTGAGAACTGGAAATACCAGTAGAGCCAAAAACAGGGGAACCGTTCGATACAAATCCCATATGGGCCCTAAACTATCGTAAGAATTCTCAAAATTAATTGACCCGTTCAAATTATCATCCTTCGGACAAAGAACTATAAAAGAAAAAGTCATTCTGCATTATTCTGCAAGTTTACTCTCCTACAAGTGACAAATTTTTTATGTTGTTCTACTCACTGTCGCCATCAGATTTGTTCAAAGCCGGTGGTATTACGGGAATATTCACAACAATATCTTGAAGAGAAAATTGTTATTAATCGCTAATTCATTGTTAACAGCAATGAAGACGTTTAAATAATCTTACCGTAAAGAAAGATTGCCGAATTATACAAGAAGTTAGACATCAAGACCCAGTAGGCTATATTAGCGCCCATCAGCACGCTGATGCTGAAAATTTTCGCCATGTGCTCAGCCCAGGAGCCAAGGAAGACGCGACTGAGATCCATCACTTCCATTCTTTCACCTCCACCTAGAATCGCAAGAATCAATTTTTGGCGAGTTGAGCAAGTTTATAAGTTTACGTAAAATCACCTTATAAAGTTGGGATTTTTAAAGCATAGTTACCGTGGTATTTGTGAACCTGCAGCAGCTTGTAAGCGGTGAACAAACAGAGAGCACTCATAGCAAGTATGAGAAGTATGGCGGGAATGAAACCGGCCATATAGATTCCCCAAGGCATTGTTAGCATGGATGAACCCAAGATCGTGTTCCAAACGGAAAAACTGAAATCAATGTTTTAGTTTCCTTTATAAAATATAAGCGGCTTCGAATTTTGAAGGTCGATCTTGAAAAAAAGAGCCTAACTTAAAAAATTTGTTAACGAGCGAGTTAAAAAAAATTCCTTAACATTTGATAACTTTATCACGCACATATAGAGACTTCACACAGCTATCGCACAAAGCTCTACTATACTACACTGAGAACAATTTTTCTTTTAAAAAATTACTATTTTAATGGTACTCATGGGACACTCATATTTTAATAATTTTTACTATATATTACGTCAATTTTACTATATTATTTGCAAATTTTAAAAATAATTTTTATATTTTACAAATAATTTCTAAATTTTACAAATAATATAGTAAAATTTACGAGATCTATGGTAAAAATGATTAAAATATGCGCGTGTCCCGTAAGTGCTATTAAAATAGTAATTTAAAAAAAAAAATTTTTCTCAGCGTAATCCCCATCAAGCCCGTAAACAAAATTCCAGTTTTTCGCGAAAAGAAAATTATCAACCGAGTCGCAGTCAACATCGCCCTCCACACGGAGAAAATTTTCGCTTAAAAATTATTCGAAATTTAGATTAAAAATTAGCCGAAAATCGCGTAACCGGAGGAC